>JAVSBS010021928.1:0-21786 GCA_033124195.1 Coracias cyanogaster
TTTGAACCCATTATCCCTCATCCTACCACTACAAGCCTTTGTGAAAAGTCCCTCCACAGCCTTCTTGTAGGCCCCCTTCAGATACTGGAAGGCCGCAATAAGGTCTCCCCAGAGCCTTCTCTGCTCCAGGCTGAACAAACCCAATTCTCTCAACCTGTCTTCATAGGAGAGGTGTTCCAGCCCTCTAATCATCTTTGTAGCCCTTCTCTGGACCCTTTCCAACAGGTCCAATATCAAGTATTGGACTCCCTGGAAGTGTCTTTAAACATATTTTGGAAAAGACACTGAAAATGAAGGATGTATCTTCTCATCTCCAGCTGGACTATACAGGGAGCTTGTGGCATCTCTTCCATGATGCACTTAGCCATATGTATAAAGAGGAGTTTGTTTTTTCAGACTGTCAGGGAAAAGTTTCTCCAGGAGCCCTACATTCACAAAAAACAACTCTATCAGTGTCTGGGACTGGTGCAGGGGTAATGGTGGCACGACTCAGGAATTTAAGGAATGAAATTGAAGGTGTTGTATAATTGAAACAAAAGAAAATTTGAATGGAAAAATGCAATTATCAGTATAGCTTGTGTTTTAGAGCCTCTAGAACACAACCAGGAGAACAATTTATAACTAATAAACTAAGAAACAGATTCTTATTTTATTGTATTGCATATGATCTTGCAAAGTAACTGATTAATAATTTGTGCGTGAGCCGCTCATTGAAGTATTGGACCTTTGAGCTGTTTTGGATTACTATAGGAAAAGCATTGAGATTGCTATGTGGACCTAACCAAAGTAAAAATTTAATTAAAGGAATTTCCATATGAGTGAATTCTGTAACAAATAAATAATTCAAGCAGTTTATGATTCCATGTTAAATACCTTTTTAAATACTTAGTTCCTGATATTTGGACTTACTAGCCCATTCACAAATGTTTTTTGTGACGTGTTCATGTTGAATGTTTATCTACTGTAATTTTTCACTGACAAAATACAATTAATTAATAATTATCAATAATTAACATATATCAATAATAGATAAATGTTAATGAATTAATAATAAAGCTGGTAGGCAAGAACTGAAAGCAAATACAAAGTCAATTCATTCAAAGTAGAGAAAGTATTAGGAAGGACTAGGAGACCAGTGCTGCCAGCAATGTTTTCTGCAACTGTAAGGAAGCCTTGTCACTTTGGGATGTCTTTATTTCCCCTTTCGGTTCTTCATTTACTTTGGCACAGAGCACACTGCTGCCAGCAGAGTCCCTGGAATGATGGCAGCCTTATCCCTGCCATGTCCCCTGGTCGTGGCTGACATCTGAGTAATCAGTTATATAATTACAGTTCGTCATAGATAAAGGTTTCTCAGTGTGTAACTATCTTAATGGCCAGGTTTTCTCAGCAGTCACCCACTTCTAACCTTGAAATGTTACAAGGTTTTTTAGAGGATTCCCAAAAATCTGCCTTTCCCTGTAAATCTAACAAGAAAGACAGTGCTGCTGGTAGAAAAACTAATCAGCTCTCATCACAAGGAACAGACCTGTGGATTTGCTATGAAATCCAACGACACAGGATCAACACCTGAGTTCTCCTCACTGTCTTTCTAAAATTTTTTCATTTTTAAGATTCCTTAACAATATCTCCAGTGTTTCACACTGTGAAATATAGCACCAAGCTAAATAAAGCAATGTTTTTATGTCTTTAAGGAATCTGGATATACTGAATGAAAATTTCACCTTCTTTTCTAAATGGGATAGGTCTTTTTGCTTGGGTTTGAGAAGCAAATAATTTAGGTAAAATGACTTTTCTTCAAATTGCTGTGTATCAGATAAAATGGTCTTTCTTCAAGTCAGTCTGTATCAGAGCAGGTAATTATGAAGTTGTAAGAACTGATCGTCCTGTTGCTCTGTTGCTTGCCTCACTGGCTGAGACAGAAAGAAACTTTTCATACAGGAATTCCATAAGCACTTTTCCATCATGTTACTTCACATTAGTTCAGACTATTAACTAAATATTTTGGCTGTTTATCAGTACCAAAAAGAGGAATCTTTCTTAATTTGATCCTGCTCCAGAACAAAATATATACAGAAAGTCTGGCTTCAGACTGAGCAGACAGATGACAAGGGCAGCACATTGTGAGGAGAGAAGTAGCCTTGGAAAAGTCTGTTTGCAGCCCACCTCCAAGAAACATGTAAGGAACTGCGTTATTCAAATACCACGTCTCCTGCCAACACAGCTGTCCCGAAACCTTCCGCTGTTGCACTTACATCCATGTCTGTGGTGGGTGAATTCGCACCATCAGTGCCACCTGCTTCTCATCCCAGCCCTGCCAATATTAGCCATGGCCAAGGCAGGGTTAACAAGCTCAGGTCTCCCAGCTCTCTCCTTCATCCTACGTCATACTCCAAGAGCTGTTTCAATTTCATCTACCTGTGAGGACTCAAAAATGCATTGGAGTTCCAGGCTGAGAAGCATGGAGGTAGCCCTGTCCATGCTGCCAGTGACTGAAACTCAAGGAGTGCAGGCAATGAATACAAACCAGTATGCATGTGCCTTTGAGAGTGCTGCATTTCATAGAATTGTAGAATCATTTAGGTTGGAAAAGACCTTTCAGATCATTGAGTCCAACCGTTATCCTGACTCTACCAAGTCCACTGCTAAACCATGTCCCTAAGCACCATGTCTGCATGACTTTTAAACACATCCAGTGATGGTGATTCAACAACTTCCCTGGGCAGACTGTTCCAGTGCTTGACAACCCTTTCAGTGAAGAAATTTTTCCGAATATCCAACATAAACCTCCCATAGTGCAACTTGAGGCTGTTTCTTCTTGCTCTATGGCCTGTTACTTTGAGAACAAACTGACACACACCTCACTACAACCTCCTTTCAGGTAGATAAGGTCTCCCTTCAGCCTCCTTTTCTTCAGACGGAACAACCTCCGTTCCCTCAGCTGCTCCTTGTAAGACTTGTGCTACAGACCCTTCACCAGTTTAGTTGCCCTTCCCTGGACCCACTCCAGATGAATTTCTTCTAGTGAGGGCACAAAACTGAACACAGTACTCAAGGTACGGCCTCACCATTGCCAAGAACAGGGGAATGATCACTTCACTAGTTATGCTGGCCACACTATGTCTGATACAAGCCAGGATGCTGTTGGCCTTCTTGGCCACGTGGGCACACTGGTGGCTCATATTTAGCCAATTGTTGATCAGCATCCCCAGGAACTTTTTCACCAGGCAGCTTTCCAGTCACTCTTCCCCAAGTCTGTAGCATTGGCTGGGGTTGTTGTGGACCAGGTACAGGATTTGGCTCTTGCACTTGTTGAACCTTATACCGTTGGCCTCACCCCATTGATCCAGACTGTCCAGATCCCTCTGTAGAGTCTTTCTAGCTCAAGCAGCTCAATGCTTCTGCCCAACTTGTTGTCTGCAAACTTGCCAAGGGTGCACTCAATCCACTCATGCAAATCACTGATAAAGATATTAAACAGAAGTGACCTCAATACTGAACCCTGGGGAACACCACTTGTGATTGGCTGCCTACTTATTTAACTTCATTCACCACTGCTTTTTGCACCTGGACATCCAGCCAGTGTTTTACCTAGCAGAGCATATGTCCATCCAAGCCATGAGCAGTCATTTTTTTCATGAGAATGTTGTGGGAAACAGTGTTGAAGGCTTTATTGAAGTCGAGGTAGACAACATCCAACATCCACAGTCTTTCCTTCATCTACTAGGTAGGTCACCTTGTCATAGAAGGAGATCATCTTTGTCAAGCAGGACTTGTATTTCATGCTGCAAGGGTCATAATTGTTCTTATGCTTTTATGGTAAAAGAAATTAAGTCATGTAGTGACATGGAAAGATGGATAAAAGACTGTTTTCAGTAGAATCATACCTGTGTAAATGCAGCCAAGCCCTCTGTCAGCTCACTCCTTCACCCTTTAACATTTTGAAGGGTCTAGGCCTTTTTTTTTCTTGTATTGGCTTAGATGGGATGGGTAGTGTTGTGTGTGTTGTAGGCTGCATGAGTGAACACATTAAGTCTTGCCCACTGTTTTGGCCAAAGCATCTGTTACATATTTGCCTGTGATTGCTCTGGAAAAGACTCACTGGTGTGGGTGGCTGGTGCTCCTGCAGCAGGTACGGGACCTAGTCAATCCAGTTGGTGAAGAGGTTCTGTGGGAGAGTAGTGGGAGGATTTCACCCCAGATGAGAAGATTCCTCAGATTATGGTTTTCCCTTAATGTATCATGTTTTAAAGCTTGGCTCTCACCCTCTGCTTTTATAGCATACTCAAGTTAATTTCAAGCCTTTCTTCCTTTTATATTCAGTTCTGAAGAAACTTTTCCGTTCACAAACCCAGCCCATTAGAGAAAGTCGTGCTCCATTGACTTGGCTACAGTTTTGTGAGGCAGCTGCTACTGTTGTTGCTAAAAGGGCTTGCCAGCTTCCTCACCTCTTGCTTGTGTCTTGAATCATTATTCATACTGAGAGAAAAGTATCTAATCTAATCAAAATATTAAGACTATGCTTGTGCTTTTTACTGCCTTTTCCTTTTTCTTTTCAAATTTTCAGAGAAGCTATTGCTGTTTTATAACAAATCTCTTATGACTGACAATGACACTCAAAAATTAAAGATAGTGATATGTATTTCTGAGAAGACTAACCATGACGGTAGGCACTAGGCAGGAAATGGTCAAACACACAAGCATTTCTGAAGAGACAGCTAGATGACATCCACTGAGCTTTTTTTTCACCTGACTGATAATCCTTCTTTTAGACTCCCTGGGAATCAGTACTTGCTGCAGGTGCTCTCTTATTTGGAACAAATTCCACAAAGTTTATGAAGAAAAATGGACGATGACAAAATGACCCCTTCAAACCTCACCAGAACTTCAGTACTGGTGTATTAAACTTAAATAAACTTTCTGGATGATGAAAAGGAAAGGTACAATACTCTTTACAGTCCAGCAGGAAACGTTCTGTCATGAACAGAAAACATTCACTTTTTAAAATGTCAGAAGGTCTCCACAAACTCTTACACGCTTCCAGATGTGAGTACCTCTCTGGACCAGGTATTATTGTATTATTGTTTTTGTTTCATTTGTTGATATTGTCCAAACTCATAACACAAGGAGGACACGTCTGGAATTTGAAACAGGTTTATGTTGATACAATCATTATGGCCTAAGTAAAAAGCAGAATGATCTTGAATCAGCTATCAGCTCCCCAGTCTTCTACTGACATCATGCTCAAAACACTATGACACAGTACTTAGAAAGGAAGTAGACAGATGAGAAGACTGGGATCAGCAAGACACTTCTGAGCAACCACTAATAATATGAGTAGTGTCCAACATGGTGAGAACTCAGTGTAGAAGTGGGAGTATCAGTATTATCATTAATAACACTGTAGGAAGTAGTATTCATGGTACATCATTTGACTAGCCACTTTTGAGTGTTTCAAGGACCTTACAGCACCTGACAGCTGTAGTTATGCTATTTATTCTGCAGTGTCAGTTGATATTTGCTAGAGGGTAATGTTATTTCTGGACAGTTTGTGTCTTGAACATCATCTTACTGATCTAGCACCAAAAAAGCATTCTGTGTTTCATCCACACAGAAAGTGAGAAATATTTCCTAAGTAGATATTCCTAATTTTGCTCTCCTGATCTGGGAAATAAACACTTCTCTTTAGCTGCAGACTATTTATCTTTATGGCCTCTTCTCAAGATGATGAATATTCACCCAATAAGCTCTGCAGAGGTCAAGGACCTCAGCTGAGTTGCCCTGCAGCATGGTCTCCAGGTAGATGAAGGTCAGCCTGTCAGGTATTGATGTAAGTCAAGTGTGTCGTTACTGATTCACCTCCTTCATCCTACAGCAGCCTTCCAGGGCCACACAGGAAGTGTGGAGCAAAACCAAGGATTTATGGCAAAACTAATTTTTAGCTCTGTTTCAAACTCTGAACCAGAAAACAAGTAGTTCTCTTCTCAAACATCTTCAAAACTGCAAGTAAATACCTTGAGTTCTTTCACAAATATAACAGGAAATAGGAATTATCATTCTTTCTTCTCCTTATTTCGTTTCTCTGTCTTCTAGATGCAAACAAGTAAATTCAACTTTTGTTTTATAAGAACAGAAAAACATTTACTGTGTGTATAAAACTTAGAGAAATTAAAGAGACTCCTAATAGGCAACATTAAATCTAACTAGGCATACGTTCAAGGAGATTGTTAGCCAGTTTACAAAATTCTGCACAGGTTCTATGATTCGCAGAAAACATGTCTTGTAAGCAACTTTTGGACCAGTATTATTATAACCTTCAGTCAGATACAACCTTCAAAAGCAACCTGTAGCTTTTGTGGAATGTGTGTAATATGCTTCACGCTCATGAAGCATGGATGAACACCTGGCAACAATCAGAGATGGAGCAAATTCACTAGAGAGTAATTATTGATTGTGCTGTTCCTTCATCTAATGGTGGCTATAAGAGAGCCAACATTCGCAAGGAAGACGTGGTATCTCCTATTATGCCAGCTAGCGCAGGTGGAAAAAAACCCAAACTCTTAAGATCACATCTCCTTTCTGTGTCAGCTCTTCATGTTATGTTAGTAACTTCCATGTCATCATGGCAGTGTGGTTACAGCCAAATTGCCTAAGGATATTATATAGCCAAGGTTTATTATTGGCATTGTACTGCTTGCTTCAGCCTGGAGAGGGTAGGAGATCTTATGGGCAGAATTATTCTGCTCTTGGTACTCTGGGACCAGCTGGAGTTGATGTCAGTGACACAAGTAACTGCTGGCATAAAGCAAAGAAATGATTTGGAGGTGCACACAGAGAGGAAACAGGAGTGCTAAAGAGATTTCTTTTCTCTATTTCTTTCCTCTCTCTGGAGAGCAAAGAGCCCTAGAGAAACATTTAAGATCTACCATAAATCTATGTAAGCAAACTTTGGTCTACATAGAAAACAATTTGTATTTGTGAATGCACTTGTGTGATCCTACCCTCTGTCTATAAAGCTTATTGCATATTTGTTCGCAGCTGAACTGGCTTAACCATTCCATTATTCAATTGTACCATTTAAATATGTGCGTTGATCTGTTCTAGAAAATCCTTCAAATTTGTTTTCCTCAAAATGGGGGCACTGGAGCATTATGCTCTCGAAGCGATGTGAGAAAATTAGATTCAGTCTTGTAAGCTTGCTTGCTTTGAATGAAATTCTACTGTAAATACAAGAGTCATATGTTGGGAGTGTTTTTGCTGCAGGTCAGGCCTGTTTTGTATTTATTGCTGAACACATGTAGGCAAGAGAATTCATGCTGCACTGCAGTAAAACCTAAAATGTCATTAGAATGTATTTGTGACAGCATGAGAAGAAAGCATAAAACTCCAGGATTTTTTCTCTGAAAAATTAAGAACACGAAAATTAAATAAACTACCTTTGCTTTATATTTACTTGTGGGTTTTTTTTTATTTTGCATAGAATCAAAGAAAGCTATTGTTCTAACTCATATATTCTCAAAAAGATGCACCCATGTGGTGCCTGATAACCTGTCTAATGAATACCTTATTCTCTCATTACAAGCCCCAAATCTGTAAAAGACTTTCTATTCCTATTATACATTAAAAAAATCCTAGTTTCATCCACGGCTTCTTTTTCCTTTTCCTGTGAACCACACTGATTTATTGACTGTGACCAACACAGTGCCTTATTTCCTTGTTAATAATTGGACTTTTGGAAGACACGGTAAAAGTCTAGAGAGGAAGAAAGAGGAAGAACATATCCTGAAGGGAGGTTGGTATTAACATGGGGACAACTATGGAGAAACCTGGTGAAGCCCTTCCCACTCACACCTGGATAATTCCTCTTAGTGTTGTTAACTGTCTCTTTTTAAATGACAGGATACTCTGCAGATGCCCTGAAGCTTGCCTGACTGACACATAACAGTGAGGCTGAGGCTGTCATACAGAACAACTTATATCCCTGGCTTATCTGTACCTGCCCAAACAGACTAAAAGAAACCTCACTACATCCAAATGGCAACCCAGGAAGAGGATAGGATGCAGAGCATAGGATGGCAGAACTATATCCTGAAGAGTCACTGATTCTGACAATTATTTAGGCATTGTCATGCAGAAGTAAGAACTTCAAATTGGATGCCATCACTAATATGCATTAGTAGGATTTTGAACCAGTTAGTGGTGGAGGAATAGAAAGACCCTTGATTTATTTATTTACTTTCTTACTTGTTTATTTGTAACTTCTGTGTACATCACAGGAAAAACCATGAGAGGAGCGCTCTCAGATGTGGTCACTAGACTGAGGAAAACTGGAACAGATACAAAAAGTTGTTACAAAAATAATTAGGAGGGCTGGAGTACATGCCTTCCTGTGGGAGACCTGAAGAACTGAATCTGTTCTGCTTATCAAAAGATGATGGAGAAATTAATTGATTACAAAATGTTTGCTTTAATGAGGAGAAAATAGAGCTCTTTTATCTAGTGGAGAAAAACATAACAAGAATTAATGACTACAAGCTTCAACTACACAAAGTGAAATTGGAAATTTGGCACATATTTTAAAAAAGGAGGTTGATTAGCCAATAGTTTAAAACTCACAAAGGAGATGTGGCACACTTTGGCTATGGTTGGATGATATGTCAAAACTGTCTGTAGGGTTACTAGTTGCAGATCATAGAATCATAACACCCGTGCCACAAATGTGTGAGCACGGAGCCAGGACACAATTATTCTGCTTGTTAATTCTAATGTCCATCTACACCACCACTTTTTTAATGTCTCTCTGCTCATTTTGCCTAACAGTCTCTGTCCTCGGATGTTGTTAGCATTGTTTAAAATACAGATTTGAAAGCCCGTATTTGAGATTTGTCTTCAACAACGGACTTTAGTAAAGACTTTCAAACTTTAGCCCTTCACATTGCAGCTTATGCAGCATAAGACAATGTTTTAAGGGATTTTCCCTTTGCATTAGACTTTTGGTTCAAAGTTTGTTTTTGATGTGACAGCAAGGCCATGGCTTGGGATAATCACCCCTGTCAAAGCTGCAGGCCAGTGCCATGGATGCTTCCTTTGAAATCCAAGCCAGACAAGGAAAGAAATGCTTGACCTCAGGCAATAGGGGGAAGTTGTTATGCAAGTTCTCCACTGGAAATGTGCTAGTGATGGGGTCTACCATGCCAAGGATTTTGAAGTACACTGTCAAACAACCTGCCAGGTAAAATCCCAAGTCCTCTTTCCTTGAGCATCAACACAATACCCAATGGCAGGCTCTCCTTTAGAGTGAACCAACAAAGTCCCTCTGAAACAAAACACATTTGTGTGGTGTGGAGATATTCTCCAAAGAAACCTCTCTTAACGGGCAGTAAGGATGAGATTGGGATTTGCGTCTGTTGCAGTCCAGGCAGAAGTGTCCATGCCGCCACTGAGCATATAGTCCTTTAACACTGTTCCAGCATGTTTTCCATCCTTGAGCATCAGAGTGTTCTTATGTCACACTCCGTGGCAAAAAAAAAGAGACTAGCTTTGGTTTTGTCCTATAAATACACCATTCTCGCAGGATACAACACAGATCCTGCACTGGTTTTGATAATTTTAATTGAAAAAATACGTAACAAGTGAAAATTGTGTCTTAGAACCATGGGGACTTATGGACTTGTTCCAAGAATTATGGAATGAAGATATGGCAAGTTCACTGTAGAGGGGCCAGCCCCAAACTGTGAGCTGCAACCACTCTGTAATACTTGACCTGGTAGTCAGGGATTATTCCCCAGAGTGGACACATTTAACAGCATATGTATAACCATCTGTGCTATGTTTTAAACACTAAAAGGGCTAGAAACAGACCATATCTATGACTGTCGCTGCAAAGAGAGTCTGCAAGAAAGACAAGGTTGTTACTGGACATTGTGATGCTGCAGGGACTGCCACTACAGTGAGTGCATCCTAAAAGGAAAAAAGGATATTGAAACTGAACATCCTAATAATTTTTCTGAGGCCAGCTTGTTTCATACAAGAAAGAAACATATCTAGATCTCCATTAAAAAGATGACCACTAAAAACATTACATGATTTATTGCCAGCAAGAACCACAGTGACATGATTAGGGTGGATGACATCTGTGCTTTTTTGTAATTTTGGGGTTTTTTTTCAACCTCTTGTCAGCTCTTACAGATTTCTGGTCACTCAGATCCTATGTACTTTGCCATCCATGATTAATGTGGCAGGGTTAATAAAACTGAATAAGGCAGTGATAATTGAGTAAGATAGTAATGGTTACCTGCCTGCCCGGCAGGTCCCAAAATGATAAGCTTTTATGCTGATTCTCTTTCAGTTGCTTTCATGTCCAAGAATTCAGAATTTCTCATGGATTAATGGATTTGCTGTAACTGAGACGGTACATACTTATCGAGTTTTTCTTGATACAATAAAATACTGAGCAGAAAATGGTTGACAATGTTGTGAAGTAACTAGGAGGTAGATTTGCCTATGAAATGATAAAGGTGGTGCTAGAAGTGTCACAATTTCTGCAGATGGAATTTCAAGGAGCTGGGATGCTAGAACCTGCAGGTCCAGACCAAAGGGACTACAGAGGAAAGCACTGAATTATGTCAGGAAAATATAAGCTTTATTTCTTGAACCCTACATAGGTAGTTTCAAGTTATAGACAACAGCTATGAAGATTCCCTGAAAAAAACAGCTAGGGATTCCTTCACTAGTAACCACACAGCTCCTGCAAGTAAATAAATAAACTGCAGCTGGTGAGAAGGTGCAGGTGTTTCCACTGGGTTTTCTCCAAGCCATCCTGTTGCCATCTGCTCCCCTTTCATCTTGCAATTATTATGCAGAAAACAACATGCAAATGAGAGTGTGGTGAGAAAGCTGGGGTCATATTTGACTCTGGCATTAAGGACACTACCTTCAAGCCACAGCTGCTGAGGCAATATATTGCGAGGGTCTAATGGGATATGAAGTTGCCTCTGAACAAGCCACAGCAGCACAAGACAAGACAACAGACCTGTGTCAGGAGGAACTACGAGGTATTGAGGGTGGCACTGTGACTCCACTGATATCAAAGTATCAGGTGCATACAGGCTCCTTGGCATGGCATGAGCTAAGAGACAGCTGTGGAAGACACTGTTGCCATGAATTTAGCCAGACCAGCTGGTGTCAGCTGCAGTAGACCACCCTTTAGCGTCCTAAGATACTTGTAGTGCAATGAAGACTTCCATCTTGTTTGTTTTTTTGTTTCTATTATGGTTGGAAAGGACCTCTAGAATCATCAGGTCCAACCTTCATCCTAACATCTCTCTAACCACTAGACCATAGCCTCAAGTGCTACATCAACTCATTTTTCAAACACCTCCAGGGATGGTGACTCCACCACCTCCCTGGGCAGCCTGTTCCAGTGCCCAACCACTGCTGAAAAGGACTTCAGCTTGGGCAGAGAATATGGTGCTGCCAACTACGTGGTGGGCAACCACATGCGAACAAATCCCATTTTGACCTTTTATGTGCTTCTAAAAGTGTAAAGAAAAAAATTAGAACCATGATTTGACTGCACACAATAGTGAAGCTCCCCCCCCCGCCATGTACCAGTATACCCCAAATATCAGTATTTTTATGAAAAACTCTTGTTCGGTGCATGTTTTTTTTTTAATGACTGGCCTGACAAAACAACTCTGCCCAGGAGTACACCCTGAGAGAAGTGAGGAGTGACAAGATAATGGTGCAGAGTAAACAAAACTTCTGCTCAGTGAAAAAACAACAACAATGAGATCTTTTTAACAACCCAACCTATTAAGTTCATCAAGCAGAAAGCTTAACAGAGGAAACCCAGTAATGAACAATAAGAAGTTCAGAGATACTGCTCTGAATATAAAGCCCTTTGGTTTCTTCATTTCTTTAAAACAATAGATCACAGTATTTAAATGACAGATGAAAGAATATATTTTACTTTTATTTTTTATTATTGCCGTTTAATACGTGTTTCAAACTTAGAGACACATGTACGGAACTCTCCTGTTCCTGTAAATAGCAGAGTCTCTGGCCTCCTGTGCATTGTCTGAGGAAGATTTTATTTTATTATTTTGGTAAATTAGCATGATTTGTAGGAAGGGCAAAAAGTGCTGAGAAATGGGGATGAAACACAGACACAATAGGATGATGGGAGAAAAATTTGGTGGACACCGAATGAGCACATAATTTGTGCTCTGACCTGACTAGCTGTGGGAGGCAAACATTATCAGAGGGGCTCCTGATCAGCTTTGTGCCTGTGATCTGACCCCTGACTTTAGAGATTCTAGATCACCGCAATGGAGAGGCTCTTTTGGTATCCAAAACAATTTAGTATACAAAACAAACATTCACACATTTTACATAACAGCCTGGCTCCTCCTGACTTCAGAAAAAGTAATTCACTGACCTGGTTATGTGGAAACGAGCTTTAAAGTCTCTTCTGCAAAACATACACATTTCAAGACTTACACACAATTTGCCAATTGTGTGAATTTGCAAATTCACTGTTTCAAGATTGAGGCTTATGCACAGACAAGGCAGCTGGATCCCTCTATCCAGAGTATTGGTGAGCCTGCCTGCCTCCAGATTTTACGGTGCATTTCTGTGGGCCTATCTTATTAGGGCTGCATGGTTATTTATAGAGCAGTAGCTGAGACTGGAGATCTAGTCACTGTGAAAAGGCGCAGCAAGGAATGCTGGCTGAGAATGTTGCATTTAAGTTGTTTGGTTGGAAAAGCTGATGGAAAATTGGATTTTCAACAAGCCTTTTTGGGGGGTAGGTGATATCTATTTTCCAATGTAACTTTAAGAGTGAAGCACAAAAATTGCTCGAAATAATTGAAAGTTCTGTATTTCAAAATTCTGCTAGAGTACCTCATGATAACTATAATTCAGTTGCATCATTCCACCTTTTTCTGCCAAACCACATCTTTCATGATTTGCTGAAGCAGAGAGCACACAGAATATACTCTATTTTTTTATAATAAAACCATATGACACATCAGTCAAGACATAAAACAATCTGATAATGTACAAAAAGGAGCTAAATATTTATCAAAGCTATAGTACCTGTGAAATACCCTGGAAGTGTTTCCAAACTGGTAGACTTAGCAGTGCTGGGTTAAAGGTTGGACTTAGAAACTTTAGGTCTTTTCCAACCTAAACAATTCAATGATTCTGTAGCCACAGATCACTGCAAATTTTTCAAAAAAGTAATTTTTTACAGTCAAACAAACAAATTAAGTGCTGATGTTGTAACAGGCATAGGGCCAGAAAAAAAACAGAAGTAGAGAAATGTGAAGGGATCTGCCCCAAAGAGTGAGTTTGTTTTCAGAAACTCTTCATTGCTTAGCATACTGTTGTGCTTCACAAGCTCTAAGACTGGAAGCAAAGTTGAAGGAGGCACCAGAGCAGGCTGTCAGGATGGAACATTAGTCATATCATCAGTCTATGCTTAAATAATTCCCATGTGTGCTGTTACACTGAGTTAAAAGTGTTGAGTCTTATTTTCAGCTCTGTTACACTTGTGTGAAACCACTGAAATTAAGGAATTACACTAGAAGAAAATTATGCCTATTTTCTTCATTAGAAAAGAATTACTTGTAATTGGTATCTTTGTACCTTTAAACACATGGATCCACCTTTGTCTTTTCCTTGGGGAAAACAAAAAAACCCCAGTGTTTTCTTCTATGAGCCTGCAGTCATTTGAAAGAGAGAATCAGAGATCAGCTGTCATTGCAGAAAACATCAGAGGACTTTGTGGCAGCAAGCCATAGTGAGGAGATTAAAAAAAGTCTCCATCATGCAACTATTATGTTCACATTGTTAGAGAGGGATTAATGTTAAAATTAGTGGCTCATCATGATCCTTTGGGAAAAGATGTAAAATTTGCATTGATAAAAGTACCTCTAGTTGCATCACATACACAGCAGAGCTGGCACAGACAAATAATCAGACTGTAAAGGGGAAAGAGGAATCATGGTCCAGCCAGGGTAATTTCCTTGTATATAGATAGATAGATAGATAGATTTCCTCTCTCCCTGTATGTACCTATACGTGCTTCCAGGATGAGAAAAACATGAATTTGCAGGGAAGAGTAGTCTCTTACTGTCCCAACTGGGTAAGCTGGGGAGCACAGAGGTCAATGGGATAAGCCAGCAGCCGCAGGAGAGCAAAAGACTCTCCAGTGTCTCACCAATGCCACCCTCGCCTCCGCTGTGCACACCGCTTTCTCTCTGCCATCTGAATTTCTTCTCACTTAGGAGTAATGTCAAATTGCTAACCCCATACCCTTTTCTTTCACTCAGCCTTTAACATCCACATTCACATTTTTTGTTTTTTGTCCACTTACTCCTGCTCCAACAAAACCCTACTCTAAAATGTTAAAAATGACAGCCACATGATAAAATAAAAGGTCATCTGTGATCCAAACAAGGTGTTTTGCCAAATGCCTCTCAGATCATAATGTTTATCTGTTGCATTACCGTTCTCAGCTCTGCTTCCATCTTGACCGGTAAGATATTACACCCCTAGTAAAACAGGCTCTCTCTTCTGTTTGTGTAGAGAGATCTGCATCTGGCTTGGAGCTTCAGATGCAGATCTTTACATGAATGGAGTTGCTAAGCTACAAAGTTTAGCTGGTACCTTAAGCATCAGTAGTTTTAAGAAAAATAGCAGCTAAGTGATACAACTTGGAGTCATGCTTCTGCTCACCTTTATCAGAGGCCAGCTGTGGACATTTTGAAAGTCAACAGAACATTCTCAGATGTCTCCTTCTACAGGTGGCAGGGCAAAAGCCAACAGAATTTTTTTGTTTTATGGAGTTTTTCAGTCTGGAGAAGAGAAGGCTATGGGGACACCTTACAGCAGCATTCCAATATTTAAAGGGGGCCTACAGGAATGGTGGGAGGGAGTTTTCATAAGGGAGTGTAGTAATAGGATGAGGGGTAATGGTTTTAAACTGAAAGAGGGAGATTTAGATTAGATATTAGGAAGAAATTCTTTACTGTGAGGGTGATGAACTGGAACAGGTTGACCAGAGAAGCTATGGATGCCCCCTTCCTGGAAGTGTTCAAGGTCAGGTTGGATGGGGCTTTGAACAAACCAGTCTAGTTAAAGATGTCCCAGGCTCACTGCAAGGAGGTTGGAACTAGATGATTTTTAAGGTCCCTTCCAGCCCAAACCATTCTATGATTCTATGACTTCCCTCTTTTTCCTCCCACAGTACACCATTTCGATGTGCAACATGTTTCTATGGGAAGTGTTCCAGAACAAGAATGTAGCCAGAGCTACGAAGAGAGTGTATATACTCATAAATAAGACACAGAATAGCTAAGGTAAAGGAAACAGCTAAAATGAAGAACGGCAGATGAATCCTCATGATACAAAGCTCAAGAAAAACAGTAACTATTAAGATTTAGGATAAGAGCATTATTCAGGCAGCTTATCATATAGCTGTCTCTCCTGTGAGAGCTATTTCACCTTACGCTGAAGTATTTGATGCTGGCCCTAGTCCATGAGTGGATAAATGAGTTGACAAATGTTATTTCTGACATTGTGGTAAATCTTATGTTTCACAAGCAGGGCAGCTGGCAGGTTTTGAGACAGTCTGCTAGATTAGACTTAATTCACACAAATCACTGCAAAGAGGCTGTGCTATAAAGTATTGCCATGTCACACCTCTACTGTTATGACAAGCTTCTTGAATAGTTTTTTCCCAACCTCAAAGGACAGGATGCTGAACTCCAACGAATCTTGATTAAATTGAGTGTGGGCACGGTCCAGGCTATAAGGCAGATTTCTTGACTTAAAACACAGTGGAATATTTAGCTCAAATTTTTAATCTCAGCATCCCATTCCTGCTGAGGCAGACTTTCAAAGACACAGGTGAGATGCATAATAAGAATAGCACCTGTACTGAGTAATCTTGCAATAAATGAGCAGTTTTCTGGCCAAGGAAAAGTGTCTTTATTGTAAAATCTTAATTTAATTCAGTTACTATATTTCATTTACTATACCTGAACTTCTGCATGTCATTTTTCATAACTGAGGCTCTATCTCCTCTTTATTTTGTTTTCCAAAGTTTTAGTTTTTTCTTGTCTCTTTACCATTTTTCTACTCTTTCCACACTAGCTTTTCTCCTGAAATGTACTTTAAAGTATGCCAGCTTTCTTTGACGTTACATATTTTTAGATTTTCCTCATCATCACAGAGTCCTTTGCTAGTTTCCAATTCTCTGCTTAAAAAGATATTTGAGGATTCTTTTCTTTTCCACACTTCATACAAAAGGTAAAAAGCACAGGGTCTGATCAGGAAGAAAGGTCAGTTGCTAATAGGAAAGGTTGCATTACAAATACACTTCTACACAGTACCATCGCACCAATCGCAGCAAAGGACATGCCTGTGTTTTGAGCACCTCTTTTGTTCTGAAGGAATGTTCCCTCCTGCTAGCAAATCCTCCTATGCAAATAAGACTTCTCAAATGGCACAAAATAATTTCAAACAGACCCAAGAGCTGATAACCACTTAAAAAAATATAATAAAAAAAATCCTTGGAAAATAACCATAAGAGAATAAAAGTTTAAATATCCTCAGCTGTAGAGTGAAGATACATGAAAGGAAATTTAGGGCATGAGATCATATTCTAGTGGCTACAGCAGAGGATAGAGACACGAAACCTGGACTTCTTTCACCCAGCCCCATGTGGCTTTGGGCTTGTTGGGTAACATGCTGTGCCTTGGTTTCCCCATCCTAGTTACTGCTTTACATAGAGCTATGGAATTTCCAAACCAAGATGAAAGAATGGGAAATGGCAATTTGAATTCAGTATGTGTTCTTAAAGCTCTATGGTTTACTCTTAGCATCTCACTTCCAGTTCAGTGTTGAAAGGAGTTTAGAAAATTTAAAGCAAAACTTGGTTGAGCTCTAAATATTTTTCCCCAGACTTAGAACCAAAACCTCCCCTCTCTTTAACCCAAGTCTGGGCTAGATGAATTTTCATCACAGAACAGCCTGGCAAAGAAATCTCTGGTTTCAGTATAAAAAGTTCCGGTATTTGCAATATTCCTAGGAGTGGTAATAGGAAGGAAAAAGCTAGGATGGCTGTTGTCCCAGTTCACATTCCATTCCTACGGTGTAATGTACTCAGAGACATGATCTATGAGCAGCTACGTTACTCTGCAACCTTGCTACAATTTCATGTTTCAATGGTCTCTCTTGCTTTTTTCTTAGACAAGAAGATATTCTCATTACTGATATATCAGTTACCTCCTCATAAATTTTGTGGTACTTGATATTTACTTGGTGTTCTTCAAGAATACATGGTGATGGATGGATGATGAATGGAAGAAGGGAGGGAGGGAAAAGAGGGAGGAAGGGAATGAAGCAAGGAAAGTAGGAAAGAAGGAAGGAAGGCACATGAGAAGCTAGTTAACTAAAAAATGCTAGCAGTGAAAAACAGCTTTCCAATGCCTGATTCTGCTAAACACCTGGAGTTTACGTGGAAATTTTCTTTCATTTCAGCAACACTAGGTACAGGCTCAAGTCCCTCATGTATGTGGCTCTTTCCAGGATAGTAGAATAAGACATATGCAGAAATTCTCCAGTAGTTATCTTCACTGTTTTACAATTTTTCTGACAAATTATATCAAAGCACAGGTGTTAACCCAAGTGTCTGAAATAATTTGAGAGTAGTGAACACTTCCACATCTGGAGCACTTCTGGCCATTCTCAGATGCACGTGTTCAAATTTCAGCACACATGAACCAGCTCTGACAGCTACAAGAGACCATCAGTGAGAGTTGACTGCATGCATAAGTGACTGCTCATGTAAGAGGGCACATGGAGAGCACATGCTAGCTTGGCTGAGTGAACAACTGGCTGGTGCATATTTACTTCATTTGGTTTTAGATCATTCTACTCCATTTCTTTGCTTAAATTTTGAAAAATTACTGTGGAAAAGGCTTCTGCAGTGAAATACTATCTTTATGGCATTGCTATTGACCTTATGACTGAAGAGCTGGAGAGAAAAACTGTCAATGTCCTGAACTACTTAGATGTACAGGGATTTAAAGTTTTGTTAATTATGTATTTTGATTTGTATTGGAATAATATCTGCACTATTTCTCATCTAAAATATATTTTTAAACAAGAATGTGAATTTCCCAAAGATTAGAAAAATAGATCATGAAAAATAGATCATGAAAAACTAGTCTATTTGTAAATGCAAGGTTTAGTTTTGGGTTTTGTTATTTTCTTTAAAATTTTGAAATAAAATGTAATTCTTACTGCAATCTGTGAATGATACTGATTTCATCACTTATCAAAAGTCCTGGCACAAGTGGGGTACCAGCAAGGTGATTGTGCCCCTGTAAGGAGGTGATTGTGCCCCTGTACTTGGCACTCATGAGACCACACCTTCAGCACTGTGTCCAGTTCTGGGCATCACAGTACAAGAAGGACATTGAGGTGCTGGAGCAGGTCCAGAGAAGGGCAACGGAGTTGGTGAGGGTTCTGGAAAGCATGTCATACGAAGAGCACTTGAGGGAACTGGGGCTGTTTAGTCTGGAGAAAAGGAGACTGAGAGGAGACCTTATTGCTCTCTACAACTACCTAAAAGGAGGTTTGTAGCAAGGCTGTTGTTGGTCTCTTCTCCCAAATTACTAATGATAGAATAAGAGGAAATGGCCTCAAGTTGCTTCAGGGGAGGTTTATATTAGATATTAGGAAGAATTTGTTTACTGAGAGAGTGGCAGGGCACTGGAACAGACTGCCCAGGGAGGTGGTGGAGTCACTATCCCTGGAAGTGTTTAAAAAATGAGTAGATGTAGCACTTGAGGCTATGGTCTACTGGTTAGAGAGATGTTAGGATGAAAGTTGGACTTGATGATCCTGGAGGTCTTTTCCAACCATAATGATTCTATGATTCTATGATAGGTGTACTGAGGTACTTTCCCTGAGTAATAATTTCTTTTTTTATTATTCAACTCAGTTCAATTTCCTTATGTGTTCTTGAAAATCACATGGAAATTAAACTAAATAAAAATGAAATGTTGGAAAGACTAATGCACGCTTTCAAAATGTTTTTAATTTTTTGTTTGTTTGTTTTCATAGCATGAATCTGAGTCTTTGGGGAAAAACAAACAAACAACAACAAAACAAAATATTACGGTCTTGACCCACTCTAAAAAGCAGCCCTGAAAAAGACGTAATTGTCTCATAATGATAGATCTTAATTATCTTCCTCTCACGGGCACAAAGATACCCTATATTTCTCTTTTAAATATGCAATAGATTTCCTTTTTTAAGTCTGGTTGACTTTAGACAGAGCTGTGTACAGAGCCATATCTTCCTAACATTGCCTGTTCTCTTCCCTGATTCTACTTAGCATACCACGGTGAACTTGACTGCGATGGTGTCCTTGGTGCAATTCACACTGATTTCTGAAGAGCAGACTGTGTTTTCCTATTCTCATTTATAGGTGCTGGTGACCAGGAGTGCAGGATCTGCGCACTGCAGCAGGTAAGAAGGGTAAGTCCTATTGGATCAGATGCAAAGGAAGGTCTCCCTCATTTCCCTTTCCTGTCAGTTCTTCTGAGTAAGATAAGATAAATACCACTTTAATATAGCAAGCTGCAGTTCACAAGGTGTGGAAGTAATAAATTCTTAAAGGATAGCTATAACTCTTAGTCATATGCACAAATGCCTTTTATCTGTTTATGTATTGAGGAATCCTTGTAGGACTGGAAGCACTGTTCAGAATGACTGAGCTATCACATACCTTTCAAAGCATGCCATGTTTGCTACCTTATTTAACAATACAAAATGAAACAACAAGAATATATCTTATTTTAGCTGATCACAGACAAAGACAGGATTTAGAATCTTTCTTGTTTTGTCTACAGTCTTTCCTAGGAATCACTTGTCTACCTACACCTCAATGCCAACACCATCTGTAGTACTCAGTTAAGAGTCTTGAGAATGGAAGCAATGCTGAATGGTTACTGAAATCCAAGGAAAAGTGCAGGTATATCAATAGCTTGTTACATGGGTAGATATGAAATTATGTGGGAAGGGCAGAGACTGTAAGGAAAGAGATGAGTCTGAAAGTAATCATAAAAAAGCCTTTGGGCAATGTTTTAATTATACTATGCATAATTTATAATAGCTTTTCTAATATACTGAATATATTCAGTCAGAACTATTGAGGCTTCCTCATGGAAAGCATACAATTACAATCAAATTCATATTTCACTATTAAAATCAGCACATAACAGAATTGTTTCTGGTTAGGTTTTTTTGACCATCAGAAAGATTGTCATTCAAGACTAAAAAGCTAATGATATGCAATATAAAAAGTGACAACATTCATGTTACTGAAAAATATATGGGATTCATGTATTTCATACCTCCTTCTTTTCATTGCTCCTGCTCGGAAAAAAACAGGATGTTGAAGTGTGTTAAATGTACATTATACATTGGCTTGAATCAGATAAAGCTATTGTCTTTATAAATAAAAACTTACTGTTTGCAGTACCTGACAAATGACATTTACCACCTGCATTTGGAAATTCTCCATGTAGTCCTTGTAAAAATAATAAGAAACTGAAGGCTGAAAAGCAACAACTTTCTAGACATGTGTTGGGTTTATAATAATATAAAGTTCTGTGCATGACTAACTTTTGTCTTCTGTTTTACATATGACATAATCAACAAAGAGTATTTTCCACTTACAATAATGAAACATACCTTTGGAGAGAAATGGTGTGAGACTGAAAAATAAAATTAAACAGAAAGGGAGGAGCAGATGGGTCAGAAAATTTGTAGTAGGGAAATGAACCAATGTTCTGCACATGTCAGGCAAAATTACTGCATAACGCAAATATACAGTGATGGACATGAGTCTAGATACATGCTCCTTCTATGCCTGGGTAAAAGGAGGTTGCTCCATTATCTTCAGGTTAGCCTTCTCTGCAGCAATTCACATTAGCTTTCTAAGGGCACAGGCAGATACACAGCTACTGCACTCCAAAGCCTTCACCTTCGGTGACACTGGTTCACAACTGATTGACTACCTGTAAGTAATAACAGATAAATTTGCAGGCAGCTGGCAGCATGGTTCCAAGAAACATGAACTGTCCATTTATTTCAGCTGTCCAGGGAAATGTGTCAACACTGGAAATAATTTCATTTCCCGGGGAGAGAAGTAGATCTCCAATTTGTGCAAATTACTGTAAGCAAACATGTCATTCTGGATGACCATTAGGAGAATCTGCCACCACATATTTCCCCTTTTCAAAACAGAAGGGAAAAAGGCCATTAACTTTTTCAAGGCCAAGAAAGGAGAAGCATAGTTTTAAGACTTCTATAGATGAAAACAGCAACATCATCATATTTAGACTATCCACAAGTTCATTCATAATGAGTGTATGGCCTAGGTGACTCATGAGGTCAGAGTTATTTTTTTATTGGGAAACGGCAGCTTCTAGTTCCCACCAAACCCAGTTGTGGCTGAAATGGAGAGACAGATCTGCTCAGTGAAATGCACAGACTGTGTCAGCACGGTCTTGGTGTGCACAATGTCCACATTGCAGTCACAACTTGTTGGGGCAGCAGGTAGAGTGTCTATTGGAAATGTGGGCTGAGAGAAGGGGGCATAGAATATGCAGACCTGCAAGTGTCTTAAAGGCCCAGGAGCAGGCTGTCCCCATGTGTCGTAAGACGAATCGGCGGGGAAAACGACCAGCCTGGCTAAGT
>JAVSBS010021928.1:43345-58474 GCA_033124195.1 Coracias cyanogaster
CCTGCCCTAGATTCTATGGTCCTGCTTGGCAGGGGGTTTGGACTTGATGATCTCCAGAGGTCCCTTCCAACCCCTAATATTCTATGATTCTATGATTCCATGAAGTGGAAATGATCTCTACACTCCATGTGTTTGGAAAGTACAGGTACTGCTGGATGCCTTCTAGCAGCAATTTGTCTTCTAGACAGTGGTAATAGTAATAGACTAAAACCTTATATTTGTATCAATAATTTCATAAAAACCAGACTCGACACTTGGAGATTTCATCTTGGCTTATTGTTAGAGGAAAAGATTTGCCAAAACCACCACAGAAAATTGCAAAAGGATACTACATAACACAAATCTCATTTTGGAGGGTTCAAAAGAACTAAAGCCATGTCAGCGGGGCTTTATGGAGAGATATTCTGTTTGATTGCTCACTGAAGAGCATTGAGGTCTGAAATATTGGAAGACTTTAAATTCAATAGGAGGATTAATGGTACCAGAGACTTCATCCCCAGATTTCACTGAAGAAAAAACAGGATCTTAGCCTCCACAAATCAGAAAGAGGTACAAGTTCATGGGCTTTGTATCCACATTACTGGGTGTGGCTGAACTTCCAGTGTTTTTCCTCAGATGGGAAAACAAACCTGCAATGTGGGCCCAAGGTTAACAACTGCAGTGATTAATGTCTAGTCTCAAAATATTTTGTATTTCCTAAAGCCTCGATTCCTACAATTATTTTTTCTTTTTTTCTTTTTTATATTAAAAGGAACCTTCTGAATATAGAAGGATGATGTATATTTCTAAGATCAGAGGATTATTTAAAATCTCAATACTACTATTTTTCCTTCAGTTTCAAAATACCTTACTGTTTGAAGCAGTCCTGTATTTTCCCATTGTCTGTCTCCTGAGTCCTGGATGCCAGGCAGGAGGACAAGAAAGGGATGAGCCATCATGCAGTATCTACAGAGCACTAAAATCGGAGTAGGCTAATCCAGTGCTTGCCCCACTCTTACTCCCACTTCTCTCCTCCAAAGCAAAGTATCAGGCATCACTCATTTCTGCTCCTGCCTGCCCTCTTCGCTAAACCAAAGTCACTTTGGGAGCAGAGGATGGAAGAGATTTAATCTTCTTCCTTCCCTGCAGCTAACAGGGCTCTGACAGTCTGGACACTTTTCTCGTTGGAAAAGGCACTTAGCCTTGTCCTGTGTCTCCTCACCCATCTAGAAGATGAGAGCAGCAGACTCTAGAATGAGTAGTGATTGTATTGGTATTATTATTATCAGTCTTTTCCTGACAGACTGTCAGACAGATGTCTCTTCTCTCCATCATTTTTCGTCCTAAAACACGTCAGCCACTTGAACTAGAAGAATTAAAATCATTGCTAAAACAAAGAAGAGTAAACCAGAAGTCAAGCTATTATTGCTAGCTTCTATTCAGCTTTGTACTATTACAGTCATGTCCCTTTTTGTTTATTCAAAGTACAGAGCAAAACTTATTTGCCCAAATGTGAACTGTGGCATTAAGATATTCCTGAGCTTTATGGGCTAGTGAAGTGAATGTATGCCATTTTCTGTTGCTGATGACATTCAAAGAATAGCTAGGCACTTCCAATTGCACTAAACCACTGGGTTATCCACCTTAAAGTGGGTCAGCTGGAGGTAGCCTTTAATACAAATTTGGAGACTCACCAGAAATGGTGCGTCTCTAGCAAAAGTCATGGAAATGTAAATCTTACTTGGCTTTCAGCTTTTCCTGTGTATTTCATGCAACGTTGATAGTAAACTCCAGTTAAAAATCCAGCAGTTTGTGTGAACACTCAATTTTCTTTGCCTGTCTGAGACTAGATTGATCTTGCTGCGAGCCTGGATGGTGTCTGGGTTTGTGTCTTATTTTTAGATTAAAATTATATACTGCAAGTTTAAGTCTGATAGTGGAAATGTTGAATGGTGAATACTTCCTATGAGCACACCTGCTTGAATTATTTTTGAGCACTTAAAACATACTAGACCATGACTTCCTAAGCATCTTTAGTCCATACATTTCCCAACTCCCATGGGAAAGACAGGAAAAACAAAGCTGTAGATTCATCCTGGCTAATGGCAGGCACTAGCCAGTGGTGCCCATGTCAGGGAGCTGTCAATCTAAATCTCCCTTGTATTCTGGAAAGAGAGACAGGTATAACCAACAGAGCAGTGTTGTCTATCTACCTTGGATATGATGGACTCCATCTCTCTCCTTGAGGGAAAATGGGGCCATGTCAACTCCTGCCTTACATTAAATCTCTCAGTTAAGTGCTTATTAGCTCTAATGAGTCTGGACCAAGGAAAGTGGAGATTGTTGGACACAGCAACAAAGACTCAAAGGCTTTAGCTTCTTTCCCAATAAATCAAACAGAATGAGGGAAGATGAATGGGTACCAGACCTAGATTGTATGTATCTATGTATTCTTCAGACCAGCATCATTTTGGTCTGGGACATCTAGCACTTGCCCTAGGACCTTGCAGAGGGCAAGAAACTACTCTCAGTAAGTAGTCTGTACACAGTCTCCCTTTGGAGAGCAAGAAAAGTTAACAGTATGGACATGGGCTGTTCTGTGCAAGTCAGTCAGAGTACAAAAGGATGATTTTGGACACAGATAGTTTACTAGGGTAGAGGTAGCTGGAGATCTGATAAATCCCTGCTGCCTCCAGATATTCCCTAACCAATATTGGATGCAGATATTTTCAGGATTCGTTTTTGTAAAAACATCGCTGCCCATAAATCAATACTGTAACAGCATCTTAATTGAAAAATGTGGGCAGCGTTTTGAGATATTTCCATTGCCATGTCACTGGGTTATGATCTGCTGTGATTTAAATGTTCTGATTGTTTTATTCAAACCAAACAATTTACATATCTCTTTGTGACCTTGCCAACGTTAAGCATGTCAGGGATGAGGAAAGGTCATAATCTGGCAGACCTGCTTGCATGGCATAGGAAATGGGTCTCAACCAAAGGAACCTGCCTAAGAGAATCATTTGCTTTTAATCCAATGGAAGACTGCACGGGAAAACAGAGCTTAATACTTAATAAAATGTCCGAAATAGAAAGGAAAATAATAAAGCAAGCCCTGGGTTATTCTTCAGGGGATAGTATTACCAATCCATCAACATTGAAGGAACATCAAGTGTCCCAAGGAACTCTGACACTATCAGAGAGTGGAAAATGTAAACTAACAATGAATGAAATCACACGTATCTTTTCTCTTTTTTTTGGTATGTGTATGTTCTTTTTGTACACAATTAGAGAAAGCAATCCTATTTTCCCATATACTATAAAAATACAAATTAAATTCTACTGTGTCTCTGTGCCATATACAAGTCAATGTATGAATGCAAGTCCAAATAAGTATTGCCAGTGAGCGCAGTGAGAACATGGCCACAAGCATTCCAGACTGTTATGGACACTAAGAAAGGTCATGGGTCAAACATCAAAACCAGTGCTTTTTATTATTATTATTTTGGATGCCACAGTGTATGTGATCTACAGTTTAGGCATGCAATATCAAATTCCAAGACTATTCAAGAACTCACATCAGGTAGATCTTTAATTCTGAAAATTGTATTTTAATTAAGATTCACTTGAAACTTATGTATCCAAAATTGTAGATTGTTTTCAAAAATAATGGCTTTCTGTTGTCCAATGTAAAGTAAGGATGAAAGTTAGCGACTTCGTGCTCTGTTTCTCAGATATCTAGATCTTATCTCTTTCCCCACATTACATTTGGTATCTCTATCTCATATTCAGGGTTCTGGATTTCCTTGTACTTGCTTTCAAGATTATTCAGTAATTTTCATTAGTCACCTCTTAAAAAACAAACAAACATAGAAAGTCTCCTCCAGTTTCTGAAACTGCACAAGTTTCTCTGACATCACAAAACAAAACCCCTCAAAATTATAGTGACTTTTTTGATATTGAGAAATTCAACTAGTTTTGTACTCCTTCATTTATTTTTTCCCAAAAATTGTTGGTTGACCTTTTCAGGCTATTACAATTGAAATGTCATTATTATTATTGTTATGAGTAATGTTCTTGTAGTCATAACTGTCTACAGTTCTGCAGAAGGATTTACTTGCCTTAAAACTTACTTTTTTGCAAGAGTATCAGTTGAAATAACAGACTCCTTTTTTTTCTGTAAACCTTGCTTTTTTGCTGTTTTTGTAATAAACTATCTTGTCAGCAGCTCAAATATCAGAGAATTCCAAGCAGACCTAATTTCATCTGTAAATTAATTTGTCTGATCTTCATTTATTTCAAGTCAGTTTTTAATAAAAATTCTTGGGAAGAACTGAAGCAGAATCTTAATGTCTCATCTGTAGGCTTCACATAGCTTTAATTTATGCCTTTCAAGCAGCCTACGGATTAAGCAAAGTATAGTCATGTGTTTTATTTGCATTCTGAATTGCATAATATTCTTACTACTCTGCAGACTTTCCTCTATTTTACTGAACGATCGTTACTACAGAAACACAAGTAACAAAACATAGAAGTTGTTTTTGAGAATTAGGAATTGAACCAAGTTTTTCCCCCTGCCCAGTTGTGTGCTGTAACCACAATACCACAGTTACGTCCTCATGTCTTCTAGGCCCAGAGGCCCCTCTTTAGAAGGCTGGGCACAATGCTGTTGCTTTAGCAAATCTGACCAGCTAGTAACTGCTAAACCTTTAGGGCGGAGAAGAAAATGCAAGCTGAACATCCCTGGTTGTGTGCTGAATCCTCTAATCATTCAACTTCTACATAAGGAGAGCTACAATGGATTACAATGGGCACCACTGTTTCTTCACTATGGAACAAAACCCAAGAAACTTCTTCTGAGAGTCCCAGTGAGGTTGAGACATTGATTGCAAAGGTGTCTGCGGAGTTCAGGAACCTACAGGCTTTGGTCCATGGACTTAGGGAGTTCATAACCTTAATCCCACCACTTTTTTACTGTCTTGTAAAACACACTTACATTTCCAAAGATACTAGGAAATATAACAGCTTCTGTGCCAGGGCACTTCCACTTTTAGATAGAAGAGTCCCTCTTTTTATTTCTTAACAATCAGCTTCATGTGATTCAACTGAGTGACTCACTGTCCCCGCAAGAACATGTATGCCAAAGCTGACACAGTACTGGTCTTTGGTGGCTCCTGAGGAAAGGAAAAGCTCTTTCCCTTTCCCAGTGACATGCAGTTGAATTTATGCTGTGCTGAGGTAGCACCAGCTTAGTTCATGCCCCAGAGCTTCATACACTTCTTGTTGATATGGGTTTAAGACATGCTCCCATCCAGTTTGGCAATATTTGCCATACACTTTATAAAATTTTGTTACACAGATGTAGGCCTCAAAAGACAACCTCTAAATGTACAAAGAGGTGTTTGAGGCCTGAATTTCTTCCTGGAATCAGTCTAGGACTTCAAGGGTTCAGATTAAATGGTTGAATGACCTTTTCTGAATTTCACTACTAAATGGAAAAAACACCCTAGCTTAAGAACACAGACATAGAGAAACTTACATAAGAAAGGACTCCTGGAAATGTCTAGTCCCACCACTCTGGTCAAAGTAAGACTAGCTTCAAATCTGGGTGAGGCAGTTCAGAGCTTGATTTAGGATTCAGTCAAGATCTGAACATCCCCAAAGATGGAGCTTCCATCCTTCTTCCAGTAGTTAACTACTCTTGTCGTGATTATTTTTTTTATGTTGTCTTGTTCCTTAGATCCTAACTAAAGGAAAAAGAGTTCCCAATGATCACAAAAACAGGTGGGGTTTATGAAGAGAGGCTTTTTTCTGTGCAGAGAGACTGTCAAAAGAAGAATAAAACCAGTGGGAGGACTCAGGGAATAATCCTGCCCATCAGTAGGCCCTGAGCCAAATTTTTCAGATGAAAAGCTTGATCATAAGGTGAGCTTTGCAAAGCTTTCATGCTTCTCATTCTGACAATAATGCTTCAATTACCAGAATCTTAATTACCAAAACAAACTATCTGGGGCCAGGGTGGGGGGGAGGAGGGGATGGAGGGGAGGGGATTATCCAGTATTCCATTTTTAGCTGCAGCCAGCTGCAGCTGGGCATGTGTATAATAGCAATGATTAGTTGCTCATGGAAATTACAATGGTGTTTGTGAATAAACTTCCCTAAGTTTACACTGGGAGATTACTAAAAACAATATGGTCAGTTTTAGAGGTTCCCCACAGGTGGCTTTCCAGACTCTCAGCCGCGCTTTTAAAAAGCAATAATTTTACTGCTGCTCATAATCTCTCTGCTAACACTGTGGGATCACATCAGCTCTTCAGACATAACCAAATGATCTTCACTTTTCTAGTTATTCTCTTTATGGTACATGGATTTCATTTGGTATTTCAGAGAGAGTAGTTCCAACAGACATCTAAACACAGCTGAAATGTTATTGAAATCTTTCTTGGCTGCAACAGAGAGAATAACTATCAACCCAGCACATCAGTGTCATTTACATTGCTGGTGAGACACTTCAAACTCCTAGGTCTGTGGAGAAGCTTACATTAATCTGTAATGCAGAGGGCTTCAGGGAAACTATTTTAATGTGGCATGACCAATTAATTAACAACAGAATGACCTTAACAATACACATTACACTGGGATAATTGAGTGGATGAGATCATGCCTCTGAAGTGATATAAAAGCATAGCGTGGATGTACCAAATGACAGCAGAAATGTGGAGACATCACCACAAACTTATTTACAGGTGAAAGCTGCATCAGTAATGCTGGTAATGTGAAGTCACACCTGGATCATTAAAGTAATCCCAAAGGCTGTGTGAGTACATATTTCAGCAGCAGAATTGCTTACTTTAGACTATCTTATGACTGGTTCTAAAAGGCATAAGGTGTTTGCCAGAGCTATTTTTGGAATAACTCTTGCACTAAAGCTATCTTGAAATAAAAATCTCCATCATGATGCAAACCAAATTCTGCATCACACCCCTTTAGTCCCTTTTAAACATTGCTGTCAGGCAGTCAGCATTCTTTCTTTCACTTCTGTCAAGGTACAGCTGCTCAGGAACTCAGTCTCGCGCTCTCAGCCACGCTTACACTTCCAAGAAACTCCTTAGGGAACCTTTTGACCAGCTGCTAAGGAAAGTGATGTAAAAGAGCTTCATCAACATGAAGGATTAGTTATTTACTCAAAAAGCTGCCAGAGGACAGAGTTAGCCCAAGAGCAAAGCTTCATCAAATCTAACTAAAGTTCACAATCTCTTCACAAATTAGGGTGCTCCTGTTTGATTCAAACAGCCAGACTCATTGCCCAGAGCTTCCTGGTTCTCCTCAGCCTCTCTTGGTCTCACTCTTGCAACATCTTTCTCAAATAGCTTTATTGCTACCACACTTACTCCCCTATGCTAGCTCCTCCTTTCCCCCCAAACTGTCTATAGAAATGCTTCATAAGAGTTCACTTATCTTTTGATCGTAGGCTCTAACACTGGAAAAAATCCATGCCTGTGTACTTGGCTACAGCCAGATAAATAGGCACTTCCCCTAAGCCTCCTCTGTTCTTTTAAGGCCTTCTGATATTGTCTTTGAAGATACATTATCTCTGCCCTTGTTTCATTTCTGACTGCTCTTACCAACAGCCCTTTGTCTTTAGTTCCTTGTAGCAATATAAACAATACCAAGTAGGTAAATTGAAGGATGTAGACAATAGTTAAAAATGAACAGACACCTCCATCATCTACAAACTCTTTTACAAGATACTATTCCAAAAGATGCCTCTGGGCTGAAATAATTATGCTACTTTGAAAACAAAGTAATTATTTCCAATTAAATCTCTTATTGCGTAATTAGAGTGCCATATGGAAGAGTTTTTTTCTAGAAGTCATATGAAGGATAGTAAAGAGGCTGGTCCATTCCTCTATGGAGGCAGGGTGAAAATTCCTTGGGAGCAAGCCTAACTCATCTGCTTACTGGCTTTTGTGGCCTCAGGTAGCAGTTCAACAGCGATGAATTAAAACCTGCTTCATATATATCAGCAATCCCTTTAAGATCCTCTGAGAGAAGAGTCAGAACTCCTTACATACTAATGACAGAAAACAACCTGACATATACTTCTGGTTGGTAAAAGGTGAGTAGAAATCTGACAATTTTTTCATTCTACAACTGGAGTGGTTAAGAATAGAAATCCTGACAAGAGATGAGCTGGCATGTACAAAACTAATAAGTTTTACTCATTTCGAAGAAGAATGAGAAAAAAACACCATCAGTGTTGCCACAGATAGGTAAGAGTGAAGGCAGCAGAAATAATGGAAAAGTACTCCCTCTTCATTCCCAGATTAGCTAATTTCAATGCTAACTCTTGTCAGGCTCTGTGCTTTGCTGTAGATGTTGATTGTGTGGGGGGATCAGAGCAGCAAGCTCTGGTGCAGCAGTTCTGAGGGATGGTTGTGAAAGTTAGGGGCTGGTCCATGATGGGAAGGAGATATTTCACATCAAAGCAGCTGTCTCCTGCCATGCAGCTGCTTCAGCCCAATTAGTCTACTGTTCCTTGCATTTCCTAGGTAAATACCTGAGGTTCTTCTAGACTTACTTTTATCCTGCAGGATCTTAACTGAAGAGACTATTAATACTAATGACCTAAAATCTGGCTACAGCTGCTTCTGTGTCTTATTAGATGTGTAATGGCAGAAATTACAAAGGGTTTTCCCTGCCCTTTGGCAGACATTTGGGTGAAACTGTTGGCTATGCCAGTGTGCATCTTACAGCCTTTATAGTACAAATGCAATTTGTTTGTGTGCACCTATGTACGTCGAGCATGTGGCATCAGACATGACAAGCCTCATTAAAAGCAAGCCCCAGAATCTGTGATCAATTTTTGTCCCTCCTCTAGTGCTGTAAACTATTTATAACTGCTTTTTGACATTTTCCAGCCTTGCTCCACAAAAGCCAACAATATTACATGGTTCCAGTTCAATATTGCGGACAGTTGGGGGTTTTTTCATACATGTTCATCTTTTAAGGACTATTAGGAAGAGATTATAAGATTCCAGGCCTCACTGATACAGTTGCTTCTGCAATAGAGCATCTTTTTATGACATACTTTAAGATTTTGTTCTTTTTACCTCTGTCTCTAATGAGCTTTAAGAAAGAGAGACCAAAACCAGTCATGCTCTACAAAAACTTTCAGCAAGGGAAGAGCAAATGAAATCTTTGCATGGACTTTTAAAAAAAGTGTTCAGCCTTGGAATAATTGTGTTCTCACTGATTAGACTGTGGGTTTTAATACTATCTTTACCTTTCCCTCATATAAAAATTTTGAAAGAATCATGTCTTAAATAAGATTATTCCAAGCACTAGATGGAGAATTTCATCAAAATTACCTAGTAGAAGAAAATTTCAACTACCAAGGAAATTATTATTTTTATAGTGTCTGATTTCTGCAGAGCATTCTGACTTTTTACTGAAAATGGAACACAAGTTGAAATACATCTCTTGGTTCTAAAAAGCTGCTGTAGTGACTCATGATGATTATAGTTTAAGTGCACTATTCTCCTTTCTGGACAAGTTTATCTGTCAGCATCCCAGTTTCCATAGTCAAGGATGTGCTGCCAATGTAATATAAACTGATCCTGAATATGAGGAGTAGGGCTGTAGCATGGAGGTAAGCATGGAGCTGGAGTGCATATAACTGAGGAGGAAGTGAGAGGATTGCATCAAAGAGTTCCAGGACAAACATAATCTTCTTCCTCATTCTATGCTCATGTTCCTGTAAAATCCCTGTCCTAGTTTCAGTTCAGTGGATGATTTGTCCATGTGATGAAGGAGAGTGAAAAGGAAGAACATAAATAATTTGTCAAAATCATTATGAGATAGGCACTTCTAGAGCAAAGCATGACAGACAAAAAAACGGTAAGACTGCTATGTCAGTCTGGGAAGTTCTCATCTCCATGTTGAGTTTGTCAGACAACTTATCCTTGGTGTCTAAAATGATCTTAGATAGTGTCTATAAACATCTGAATTGAAAATTGTGAACTGTTTAGCTCAGTATGTCTGCAACAGCCATTGACAGCACGACTATCTAACAGGGATGTCTGAAGCCAGATGAGTTGCCCTAGGGATTCCCACACGGCCTCCAGCAGTTCAGAGATGTGCACATTGTCTCCAACAAGCTCACTGTACACATTCCAGCAAATAACCTATGGCCTATGTTTAGGCAGATTTATTAAACCCTTGGTGCGTATCAGCTCTGATGGAGCTTGGACAGCTATCACATGTACATGGATAAGAAGGTTTAGTAGTAGATGCCTTAACCTTCAATCTATTGCCACTCTGAGTAGATGAGTGTCAGAGCCCTGAAGAAATTTATAGGCATAAATGTCACTGACCAGTCTCGTCGGGGCCTCTGTTTGCATCCTCTGCCCACGGGCCCAGGATCCCCACTTCAGCTCAGCCCTGGACCTTTAGTCCTTGCTTGTGCTCAGTTGTAGGAGTACTGGTCTCTAGCCTGTCTCTGGCCCTGACTCCTGGATGAGCGTTCAACCTACACTGTAAGTAGCTTCTCTCCTGGATGGACCCAACCCCTTAGATGTATGCTGAACTTGTCCCTAGGCCTGACTTTAGTGCTTTTTACTGGATGGACTCAAGTCCAGTCTTGTTGTAGCCCAGTCTCCAGTCCTATCCCTTGCTTTATCATCTTCTGCTCGTGACTGACATGGATCCTGGCTCTGGGTCATAATTTGCTGTGTCTGGGACTGCCAGTGCATCTTGTTACCAGCATCCAACTCTGTCCACCTTGTCAAGACTCTGTGGGACTCTGCTGTATTAGTGATGGCACTCCCTGCACAAGGACTACCTTCAGCTCCTGTCTCTCTCTCCCTTAGGGAGCAGTCAGCCATCACCACTTCCTGACAGCAGACCATGTTTGATTGGTGTCATAGATACTCTTCATTTCATGGACATATGACAGATTCAGAATCTGGCGAAATATTTATAAGTTAGAGTACAAAGTGGGATCACAGACATTAGCGATGATATCTTCCTCCCATAAAGTAACATAAAGAGGGTGTAAATATTGTATGAGAAGCTTTATACATTCTCTCAAAGGTCCTACATTCTGAAACGGTGCATGGAAAACTTTCAAAACATCAGGCAGAAAATACTGAATCAGTCTGAGACTATAGAAAGCCAGGAACAACATATCTGAAGGAAGAAAATGATTTAGCACCTGTGGGCCAGCACATCTTTGCAACTACTCAGTGCCAATATGTGTTATTCTGCTGTTCACGTGACATGAGAGGAGAAAAAACTTTTCCACAACACAATAGTATGTCAAGGCTAGCTTAAGTATTCCAATATGGGAAGAAGAAAAGGCTTTAGAAGACTACCTGGCAGGAGGAGACATGGAAAGTTAAGCTGTTATTAACATACAACTGTGGGGAGTCATCATCAGTTTCCTGACATACATGAGCCAATACTGCCAATATCAAGGAACCACTGCCCACTGGAAAGGAAAATAAACAATATGCTTTGTTCTAGCATTTGTTAAATCCTAAATTAGGCAATAATGGAGCACGTGCATGAAGAATCTGGCACAACAATGTTCACACACAGCAGGAACCTGAGTACTGAAGTATAGCACTGGTGGTTAGCATGGGCTCCTGTCATCCTCAGTGAGGCACAAGTTTTAAATTACATGCAAGACAAAAAAGACATCTGAACCTAGAAAAACTTACATTTTGGAAATGTACATTGCCTCAGGTACAAAAGGAGTTCATGGAGTTGCCCTAAAGAAGTGACCTGTCCTAGTCTGTTACTTCTTGACCTACTGTGACTTACTCTAATCAGAAAAACAAGAAAATAGAGTCACACCAATGGGATGTAGAGATAGCACATCTTTGATAAAATACTTCCTTGAATTATTGACTTCTCCTTCTAGATGCTGCCAATGCATCTCATCTGAGAGGCAACCTACAGTTCAAAATATTATAGATTCCAATCAAACGTTTTCAGTTTTCATCCTTATCGTTGGCAATGATATTAGAGGTATAGTTATCCCAAGAAACCTCTGTTTTGGAAGCAAGAGAATTATAAATATAATGTTGTGTACACACAAGCTGTTCTTTTCCCAACCCTGAAACCTCTTCCACCTGCTCTGCTGCATACTGAGGAGACTGTTGAAAAGGCAGAGTGTCTCTAAATTGGAGGGTCTTTTCCATCCTGTGCATTTTAATGCTCAAGGAATTTGCTCTTTAGCACAATTTTAAGATCTTGAAGAATGTGTAGGGCTCAAAGGCAGGGAATATGCCTACTGAAGCAAGTGAAAGAAACAAAAAGATACGGGTTTGAACTGTATAAAACAAGCAAACAAGAAAACTGAAGAGATATAGAAATACACAGGAGACAAAAATATCTATTATTTTGTTCTGGAGATGGAAGAACAAGAGTTATGTGATGGTGAAGGAAAAGAAATAGAAGGTATAGAATGACACTGAGCAAAAAATACCTGTAGACTGACCTCTAAGAAATAGAATAATGGTAGTGTCTGTTAGCCAGAGAGAAACATGTCCATGGTAGGCAGCACTTCATTCTAGCCATTGAAAACTGGGCGAAACAGAATGAGAAGTCAATCTTGTAGAAGTAGAGAGATTGAGGAGGTTACAGAATAATTAATCCTTCCCTTCAATCTTACCTCTGACTTGAAAGTATGATAGACAGTCAGGAATGAAGCTGTACAACAATACGTGCAAAGTTTCATTGTCTTCAGGAGGATGCGTGTGGGATTGATTTTGTATTTGGCAACTGGAAACAGAAACTTTTTTATTCAAAGAGAGAAAATAAAGAGCATGGATGATTTTTTGATTGCAGCTGAGTCAGAAAAGTCTCTAGATCCCAGTCAAAACAGACCTGTTAAAGGCACTGCAATAGCTTCTCCCAACGTTAGTAGAATCCTGGAGACATATTCAGCCCATCTCTCTGCCAGTCTGAGTTTCATCCTTAGATATACTTGTAGGACTGTTTCCCAGTTCAGTCATGGAGGCTGATAACAGGACTTTATGACTTAACCCTGTGAGCTCAGGCTGCACATCATTACTGACGAAAGAAGAGAACCTTTCAATAGGAAACTGCAGAGAAATGTTTGGATAGTTTGAGCTGAGCTAGTGTTTCTTCCACTTAAAATCCAATCATCATGGTATCCTTAATCCTTTACAGCAGTGAACTTTGTGATGCTGAACTGCTTCTTGTTTTGTCTGGGTTTCTCTGTGCCTGCCTGGCCTGATTGGGGTACATGAGAAAGATTGCTCCAACCTTGCAAAGGGAGTTGTAAGCTGTGCTGAGGGAGGCCTTGACCATGTTTCTGCCATGGTGTATGGCACACTAGCATGTCACCACACATGAGCTGCCATCAGTAAGACACCCAGAAAGAGGCAGAGTCAAGTAAAGAATGTTCCAGATCATACAGTCCATTCACAAACATAGTTCCAAGCAGCTCTGACACAACCCAGGAGAGAGAAAGGAGCAAGAAAGAATTCCTTAGAACAAATTTCTCCTAGCTATACGTCATGGAGCATTCAACCAAGACAGCCCCTTGCTCCTACCTTCTTAATGTGACATTTCTTCACCTAGACACTTCCTACTCTTCTTTTGTGCTCTCAGGCCTTCATAAGGGCAGACAACCTTTCTCCTCTAATTGCTCTTCTTAACACAGAGGGGACTCATACTCTATGGCAGTCTCATTTCTATGAATAAAGAAACATTACTTTGTTTTTCCTTAGGAATATGAGGCAGAAATGCAAAAAACTTAGTTCATTCTCCCTGGACACTCAATTAACCCTTGTAAGTGTAGCTTTCTGCTCCAACTCATCAAGCTGTGAAGGAGCTATACAAGTTCAGATCTCACTGAGTCTCTTGAGTATGTCCTCTGCCTTGGTAGTTGAGATCTCAGCCACCAGACCTCCTCAGATAAATGGGAGAATTTAGCTGTGATATGGATAATGATGTTTTCTTTTTCTAATCTGCTGACTTGAAGCTCTGTCTGGTGTTTTTAGGATCCCACAGCTCTGCTGAACCTGTTTTCGGCCTAGATCATTCTGCACATTTACTGCTCATCCAACTAAAGTGATTATTATTCTGCATTAGAAATATTCATTTGCATTTCACCCTCTTCATTGCAGTGAAATCAAAGGCCTAGTACAATACAGCTCCAGCCTTCCAAATTATTCTGGGGACAGCACACACCTCTGGTGTCAAAGCATATGTTTTAGGGAAGACAGTGCAGGTATGTGTCATCCCTGGTTTTTTTACCAAGTTTAATGGCACAAACCATACAAATTGTACTATCTCAAGCCCATCCAGCATTCCTCTGGCTGCACTGTACTTTTAGGGGGAAAAAACCCATAAAGGTCATTCTGTTTTTCTGAGGCAGATACTCTAACAGAAATGGAAAATTTATGAGGGTGCCCAGCAGGTTTTCCTGTATCCAAAGGATTCAGAGAGTAAAGCAGTTTCAAATAAGATGTAATCAAAATAATCTTGGTAATCCTGACTGAATGTATGATGTGAATCCAGTGGCTTAGGTGAATGAAGCCTGCATGACAAGGAGCAAAGTGAATGGCATTGCAGTATCCCCCTACAGCTCCTGGTACTAAATACTTCAATGTGAGGTACAGTCACAGGTAGTTGGGAAAGAGTCGAGTCATTCCAGGTGGGTTAGTTTCATGCTCCTGTTCAAGCAGTTCTCCTTTGTATGAATGTTTCCACACTTAGTGGCTCAGACAAAGTTTGTTCCAGCACCTATGTGATGAGGGGCCCAGAGGACATCTGAAGATGTAGCTTCAAATCCTGCTCTGCATCAGGCAGAATAGGAGTTGGAAGATTAATTTCCCTTATTTCATGTGAGTATCTGAACCACTAGACCTCTGCTAGGAATATTGGAAGCCTTTCTCCTTTTGACAAGGAGTGTTGACCAATCTTTTATTGGTTTTGTGGGAAAAAAAAATCTTTGGTCAAACACACCTGCCTATTCTATGACTTACAATGAGTGACATACTAGCCTGGGCACAAACTGGAACACAGAAAGTTCCACCTCAACATGAGGAGAAACTTCTTTACTGTGAGGGTGACAGAGCACTGGAACAGGCTGCCCAGAGAGGTTGTGGAGTC
>JAVSBS010021928.1:58574-70474 GCA_033124195.1 Coracias cyanogaster
TTATTACCTACACAATATATTGTATTATTTCCTATCAGTGGCCTAGTTTGGACAAAAGTGGTGTTAATTCAGGTTTTCCAAACTTAGCCTCAAAAACAGCATAGTGAAACCCTGAGCAATGCTTAACTTCTTACAGAGACCTTGGGCTGCTCAGGGAAAGTTCTTTACATTCTCTCTGCATTGGCTAGTATTACAGAATCCACCAAAAGGTTGATATGAACAATTTAAATCTAATGGTAAAGTACATCTGCCTCTTGATTGCAGTTCTCAAGGGCCTAACTGCATCTCCACATACACCTTGCCCAGTTTTCTTACCCTGAAATAAAAAGGACAAAAAAGGCAGGAATATCACATATCAGAAATTTAAAAAACCAAGGTATTTCTATTTCTTTAGTGCCATGCCAAGATACCTTCATATAAATCATCTACAATTGCCAACAACTAAGAGAATTCAAAGCCCTCCAAGAATGCAAAATAAAAGTCCCACACAAACACCTCAGATTTAATAGATTCCTCACTCTATTCAGAGTGCTGCATAAAATTAAGTTATGGAATTTTTCTTTTTGCCTGAACAGAACTCAGCTCTCATGTAAGGAGTGGTATGGAAAATTACTAATATAGATGTTCTCACTTCCATTAAAAAATAAAGTATTTTGATGAGACCTGTTAGTTATGGAGCAAACATATTTTACCAAATAAGATTGAGAGTCTCTCTATTTGAACAAACAAATCGAATTTTCTGATTTTCTGATCTGCCATGCTATTTTTTTTTTTTGTCCTTTACATCTTGAAGTAAGATACTCAGTGAAGTCCATCAAATGCTGTTGTCTTAGGTGTTTGTGAATTTGCATTCAAGAGGCATGTTATAGTATCATAATATTTAAATTACTAAGCTTTCATGTTTTTATCACAGGCTTCCTTGTATACTCAGAGCGTAAGAAACTAACTACACACATGTGTAATTCAAACTACCTTGAAAAAGGGTAAAGAACAATAAGATTAAAAGATTAAAAAGGAAATTCTCAATATGAGTTTATATGTTCATGTGCTTTATGTTTACACAAAAGATGCCTATAAATGTTTTCCACCTAAAACCAACTTCTTGCAGACTTTGTAATCTACACACAGTGGTGTCACTACCTGACAATCAAACTGGGAAATACAAGTTTATTCTCCATCATCTAAAAGGCTGAAGTGTAAAAAACACCCTTTAAATTACTCTAGTTTTATAAAAACTCTGAAGACAGAGCTTCATAGTCTCAGCTGGAAACATTTAAAGCAGGCACAGTAAGTTTCTGAAGCTCCACTTGATGTTTAAGTGCTAGTAAATTACTTAAATGGTTGACTTCAATTTTGCTGACTAAGGCTCCCAATCCATTATAAACATAAATGCATTCTAAAAATGAGAAAAACTGTTGTAGTCCACAAAAGCCCCTGTCTCCTCCCGTTGCCAGAGCCATCCACCAACAAGGGAACAATTATTGTATCTTATTTGATAGGAAACAACCAGTGCACCAACTATCAGCCAGAACCATTTCTTTAGCCTTTTACTTTACAGTCTGGCCTCACTTCATGCATTTCCTCAGCGTTCAATATATTTTAAGATCTCATCATGGAAAAATAATTTGCTTTTTTGTATTCAGACTACTTTGTGCAAGATCATTCAGGATCTCTAGGATTCTAAGGTTTCTATTAGCACTGAGTAAGTGATGAGTTCAGAATCAAGGTCAAAAGCAGTTTCTGTTACTTTTTATAGACTTCCTTCAGCTGGACTCCATCCACTTTCTTTGGAAAGTGACAGCTCTTCTTACTTTGCCTCCAAATTGTGATCTGTCTCTTTGAACAAGTTAAACTTAATACTAGAAATGGTATTAGCTAGCATGTTACCTTGCCATTGCTCCCCTGCCTGTGAATGAGCTCGTCTGGGATTCAGATATATGTCTTCCCTCCACAGAAATGACTCCCTGCAGTTCTGAAGATGCATCTTCACACAGTGAATGCGTTCTGCAAAAGAAATTTTTTTGTTAAGAATTCCATACAGCCTGCGGCAGACTTCCCCCATCTGACTTTTCCCACCACAATATCAGGAAGCAATGCAGCAAATTGTCCTCTTCCCAGTAAAATATGGCATGCATTCGATAAACACAGAGAAAAGCCTATATTCCTACTTTTCTGGAGCCATCCAATGCGAAATGAAGTCAGTGGAGGCTCTACTACCTGTTCAGTGAGCTCAGAAACTGATTCCTTACTGGTCAGGACTACTCTGGTGTGCAGATACACAATTATGGGAAGCATGTTTTCTACTCTAACACCTCCTGTAAGGTATCATCAGCTTTTCTTCAACATGGAGTTCACCCCCAGGAGGTTTTATAGTGACTGTCCACTGCTTTTTTTCAATGTTCTTCTTCAAGACACTGTTTAGGTCTAACAGTCTGGAATTTCTACCAGTGTAGTTCCTATCTTGTTTTGCTTTCACTCTTGCTTGGACTGAAAGAGAAAACAGTGATTTTACAGTAGTTACTCCTGGGCAGCACCACTGCTGCTCTTACCAGCCTGTGCCACCAGCTGTACAACTGCAGGCCTAATGCTGCTCACCTCATAATTAAAACTTCAGCCACTGCATAGCAAGACAGGCTACAGATCTCCAGAGCTGCTCTGGCAGCAATGAGATGAGGCACCTCAGTCTCTTTTCCATGGTGCCCAGTAACAGGACAAGGAATAATGGGTACAAGCTAGTACATAGGAAGTGCCATCTCAACATGAGGAGAAACTTCTTTACTGTGAGGGTGACAGAGCACTGGAACAGGCTGCCCAGAGAGGTTGTGGAGTCTCCTTCTCTGGAGACATTCAAGACCTGCCTGGATGTGTTCCTGTGTGACCTTGCCTAGATGAACCTCCTTTGGCAGAGGGGTTGGACTAGATGATCTCTGGAGGTCCCTACCAATGTCTATACCATTCTGTGATTCTATGATTCTGTTCTTTGGTGCTATCTCAGGCTCCTGCCTTGGGCCATACTTGTCATATACTCCTCTGGTATTTCCTCACTTAATATTTACTTCTTTCAGTGGTTTGAACCACACCTTCTTAAAATTCTTATCCTAGAAAAAGGACAGTAGAGTCTGGAGTTTGTCTTTAGGCCTCTATTCTCTTTCCTTTTCTGGACTCACACTATAATCATTGCATGACTCAGGAAACCTTTGGAGTGAGAATTTCTCTGTGTGCTTTGGTCTCACCACACCATTAGCTTCTGAAAAGCCATGACAAAATAGAGTACCATCCACCACACAATTCTGGGGTGTACCAGGAGTTCACTGGGAATGCACCTCCTCAGTACACCTCCTCTGTGGGAAATGTCATTCTACGTTAAAAAGAAGGAGACAAAATGGAAGTTCTATCCTAGATGAAGATTTACACCAATGGGTCATTCCCTGAATGTCCTCAGCTGCTGTATAGTGAGGATCCAGGCTGAAATATAGATGCCCATGTTGTAGGTGTTCCCTTATGTCACGCTTTAGAATATGTGAAAAAATTGACTCTGCTTCCTATGTTGCAAAGAGGCAGCAAAAGCTCTGCAATGATCTATCTTGGGAATGTCTTTTTGTTTGGTAACAGGCACTGCCTGCATGGGAGTCCCACAGTATCCCAGTAAATGGGTTTCAGAGCATAGAGTGTCGGTAATGGCATCAATCATTCCATGATATCAATGTCAGAATTTTATAGCTTCAGGCATCTGGAGTTCAGCATAGCACCAATATCCCATGTCTATATAAAAATAAATTGGGAGACAACCTGTCCAGGTGGAATAGATTTTCTCTCTGGGTGAAAATAGTACTTTCCAGGAGAGTGTGGCAAAGCAAGATGCTTGCAAGTACTTCTGTACTGAGAGGACCAGAACAGGAGTCACTGGAGCTGACTTGGGAACAAATGAGTTCAGAACAGCTAAAGGATTCAACACAGCCATTCAGCAGCCTTTGTTCTGCCATTCTTGAGGTACAATTAGAGCAAATGAAAGGTATTAAAGGAAGGTCCAGCTGAATGGTCATTCATACTGCCACACTACTACTCTAAGATACACCCCAAAGGGTGAATCCTGCCTTCTGGAGATTAGTCTCCTTCCAGGGATGGGCGACTATGTGGGCTCTGGCCATATGCCAAACACAGAACTAGAGAATAGTTGGACTTCTGCCAGCCTCACTCTTTGCTGAGTCAAGAGAGTCTCAATGGAATGAGAATGTGGCCTTTTATGTTCAGCTCATATAAAATACAGAGGTTTGCAAAAACTCAAAGCATTATGAGAGTAAATGTACAATCATCTATGACTCTGAGCTATTGAAATAATGAAAGATGAATAGCTACATTTCAACAGTTAACAGCCCATCAAGGATAAGAAAAAAATTCCTCACTGTGATGCAGAAATTGTTAAAATTGAGCTGCTAGAAGCTGATGTTTCTTTAAAAGGAAATTCTTAACTTGTCCCCTTCCCATACTGCTGTATGTACAATTTAAACTAGCACAGAATAAATGAAGCTTTGAAATGCAAAGGTGAAAATGATTCAATAATATATTATGCATAAAGTTTACATATGATGATGACAAGTGTCATCACATCTAAGTAACATCCACCATACTCTTCAGAAAATTACTAATGCTGTTTGAATGCCTTCTTTCTTTAGTGAAATACATATCAGTCAAATAGAAATACCTAAATACCAATACCCTCTACAGTCATAAAATATTAAAACTTGCTTCATGTACTTTACTTCTTTACTACTCTTTAATACTGTACTTTAATTTTATTAGGAGATAACATTTGAAGGCCACTCCTGAACACAGCCAAACAAGTGTTCCTTTCAAACTTTCCTGCTGGTTACTTTTCCTACATCTCAGATCATGCATCTCTTAACTGTTTCTGGAAGGTCCAGTATTTCTTGGTGCGCACTTCCTAAAACTGCTCTCTGGCCCCTGAGGGCACCAACGGCTCTTTACTGACCCAATCCACCTCACCCAGAGCCTCCCCCATGCCTGTCCATGGCTCAGGATCCCATTACAGCCCATCCCAGGGCCACCAGTCCTGCCCCAGTGAAGTTGTAAGATGCTAGTCCCTACCTCCCCAGGCTGATATCTCAGCCTCAGCCTATCTCTATTCCCACAGAGGTACCTGCTGATCTAGGCTGGGGCTGCATGGCCCCTCCAGGAGAGCATCCCTTGTACTCATCCCCCAGAGAGTCTCTGACCCGTGCTGTAATCTTACAACTGGACAGGGTCCAGCTATGACCTTACCAGAATTGAACAGAATGGAAAGATTATTTCACAAGCCTCAAAGGACTACCTTTCTGCTTATGCACTACAATGTTTGTTTTTCCTGCAACAGCATGACATTGTTGGCTCAATTTCAATAACCCCCGGATCATTTCTTGCAAAACTGGTATTTAAGCAGCTGTTCCCCATCATGTGTTAGTGTAAGCGATTATTTCTGCCTATATACACTACCTTCCACTTGCCCCTGGTGAATTGCATCTTCTGTTCTTTTCTTTTGTTTTTCTAGACAATACCTTGAAGTAGCAAAAATTATTTTAAAATCTGATTGTGCCCTTCAAGTACTGGGGCTCCTGCTTGGCCTGGCACTTAGTAAGGACAGCACTTATTCCATCATCCAAGCTTTTATTCCTGGTAGATATTTTAAAGTGTAAATTATGCAGTGCTACTGAAGTTAAGAAGAGTCAATGACCTATGATCGCAGACAAAATGGTCTACCAGGATGTTTGTTATGTGTTCCCAATTTTAGCTGGTAAAAATAAACAAGCTGAATGATCAGGAGTACATTTACTGCTGGAGTGGTTTTGGACAACTCTCCATTCAAATCTGGTGAAAGACTTCAATATTCTATCCTGAATTTGTGGCTCTAAAGTTTCACCACTTTGCCAACATTTTGCTAAGACTATACTAGCTTCTGTAAAAATGAGGAAAGCTAGTATATTGGCCCCTAAATATTTAAATACTTGCCTACCATAATTCGTGCAGAAATCTCAAAAGTGCTCAACAGCTGTGTAAAGGCCATTGTTTACCTCAGTTGTCACAACTGCTTCCACACACACTTCTCTTGTTATCTATAATTCTATGCAGCTCTTCGCTACATCTAAGTATTGTGTCCCATCCTGGGCTGCAAATTCATTGGAACCAGAAAGGTTTTTGTGTTACACGTTTGTAAAGAGTTATGAAATGGGGTTGTAGTGACAAGATCAGTTTGTAGCTCAAAGAAAAAAAAATGAAAAAGCTCAGAGCAATTAAAAACACCCTGAGCTTTCCTTTCAGAGGCATCTCTCACATATTATGATGTGAACCATATTGGAGTAACACTTGAGATCAACATGAAGTAGTACCATAGCCTTCTTTTACTGCTAAAACAAAATGGCTGAACTGCTGCATGCTGAAAACATTCACTGGAAATGTCTCAATTAGAGAGATGCCAAAAACTCTTACCGCAGACTGTAGCGCTACGTAGAGCTTCCTCCTTACAAAGCACTGGAATTTAAGATATTTTGTCTCCCATTATGATTCCAGAACAAATAATTTTATTTGCTTCCCTGTGCAACTGAGGGCTACTACAATCATCCTCTCTGTAAATTATTGATGTTGCCATTATAAATAATATTAGTCACAATAAGAGTACCTGTGGGTTTATTCTCATATGAAGCTATTTAACCTGTCTTTTGAACCCCATAGGTGTCAGAGGCATTCTCCTTGCCTGTTTCCTGGAAAAGGCTTTTGGATGTTCTGTGGGTCCCTATGTTACCTGGCAATGAGATTATATTCTCCTTGGCTCTTAGTAACCTCACAATGTTGAAAACAGAGTAGATGCAGCCTTTGAGGCTGACTTTGCCTTTTCTAGTCATGTAAGAGAAGATCAAACTAATCTAATGTGTAGGGTAGACCACCTACAGGCCAGTTTTAAATCTTCATCTGGAGCACCAACAACCTGCCATTGCTATCAAAAGGAGACAAGATTTAATCTGCTATGCCAAACACTGCAACACTAGAAAATGACAGGTTCTGGTGATTTAGAGAAATGCAATATCAAATAGATTGCTCAAACATGAATCTGTTATCCTCCCCCTATGCCAAGGAAGATGTTACTGAATGTAAAAACAACATAATAGGATGGAGAAACAAGTACTCTGCTGATCCCATACACATTAATAGTATCATTTCAGAGAATGACTAAAGATTGCCATGAGTCAACGATTCCTCCTAAACATTTTGTCTAAGAACACCTACCATCCCCAGCTTGACTGGTAATGAGCAGATTAATATGCTTCAGTTATGATGGGACCTTACTTTGAAATAAATCACTGTTAATATCAGCACACCAGGCATCAGTGCTCTCTTGCTGATATGGCAAGTCACTTAGAGGGTCATTTTACATCCTCTTCATTTTGTAATGCAAGAAACTTTCATACAGAAGATGAGGAAGTGAGGGGCAGTAGGGTTTTGTTGCTGGGGAAAAGTACTGCCTAGGAACTGAGCTGAGTTAAACCTTGTGTTTATCTGCAGGCCAATAAAACACAGTCCTACACATTCACATATGCAAAGTATCTGATGAAGCAATGTTTCAGAAACAGAAGCCAGGTTCTTTCAAAAACCTGCCTGGCATTCTGTCAGCTCCATAATGAGCTGCTTCAGAGCTCAACTCAGGGACTCTGCATCTAAGATGATACAGTGCAAGTATTTTTTGGCCAAGACTCTCAGCATTTCTGTAGGTTTTACCATTCTTGCAACACCAACATCCCTGGAAGCCCAAGCCACAGTCTCAGGACTTCCAGATTTCCTTGTTCATGAAAGAAACAGGGATGCAAAAAAAAGGAGTTGCCAGGAACTGAAAAGTTGGCTTCATATTTTATTTAAAAATTGAATAGAATTCTTTTCCCCCAGATAGAAGAAAAAACAAAAAGGAATTTCCTTTCCCTTGGAGACACAAGCATTTCTAGGTTTTGTTCCTGTTCCAAGGTTTAGCACATGCACACAAGCACATGCATACACAACCCTAGCAGACCTTCCCCGCTTTGATCTGGCTGACAGGGGGATTTCCTCTTAGGATATGTCTTATACTGCAGTAACTGCAGGATACTGATCTGGATGGATTTTAAATCTCATACAATATAACAGCTCCCTATTTGCAGCCTATTCAGATTTATTGTATACATCCACAGGAAACATCTCCATCCTGTAACAGAAAAAAGACACTTTGAGATCTGCTTGTGAAAACCTCTACATAGACCTAAGAATTATTACTCAGGGTGAAAAAGTTATACAGAATAGCCTTACATGTGTTTTTTTAGGATTTTAGTTTCTTTTGGATGTCTCAAAGTGTCCTTTCTAGTATTAATTTCGATTGCACATTCACCCATCAGGCTATCACTCCTACCACTTGCTGCTTCAGATAGAAAATAAAAAATAAAATGCTTGTGAATGGTTTGTCTCCTGTAGATTTCACTTGTAGGTGCATGGAGAGGTGAATTTAATAGTTCGTTTCCTTTTCACTTCTGTTCCATTTAAAGTGCAAGTCAAAGGTCTTTTGTATTAAAAGAAAAAAAATCTCTTCTTCAAAGGAATCTGATAAATCATCCAGAACTGTCTACTGCTTTGTGGAAAGTATTATTCATTCAGAAATGAATGCAAGTGCTCCAGGGATTCACGAGTCTTAACAGCATTGCAGGAGAGCGATGGTGTGCAAAGAGGAGAGAGACAAGTGAAGAAACAACTACTCTCTGAAACCTGGTTGGAATAGGGTGAAAGGATGGAGGGAAACTTCTGCATGGCCCAGAGGAGCAACATGAAGGGCAGCAGTTCTGTTTTGGCAAGTTTTTTCAAATTATTGAAACTGCACTTGATTTTGAATTAGGATAAAGTCCCTCCTTTAACAACAAATAATGGTCTTTTTTTCTAATCAATCTTGTTTGCTTTGGGGACTCCATCATGTTTCATCTCAGATTCTTGAAGGAACCTATCATCCACAATGAAAAACTGAAAGAATCATTTGAAAATGGAAAACTTAAATTCACTGTTTGTTTTTTTTTTCCTAAGAGTTGAAAAATTCCAAAGTGTTAATGCCTTTCTGAAGGTTAATTTTGAGAAAAACTCCAACAATTGCTTGAATGGATGGACCAATGTTTTTCAGTACAAAAGTCTAGCTAATATATTCGTGCTCAGCACCAGTGCCCACAAAGTCATAAGTAAAACTCTTGCCATGGTCACAGCTGCTAATCCATGTTAGAAACTGGAGTAATAGCTGGGTGGATGAAGAAAGAGCAGACCTTGAAGAAAGAGGGGGAAAACACAGCTTCACCCGTTGGTTAAAAAGGTGATTTATTCATCTCCTGTGCCTTATCTCCCTCCACAAAATCCACATGCTTAAACTGTCTTCTGACCATTGTATGTGTACATGTGGACATGTATCTGTGAAGAGAGGAAGAGAGAAGAAGAAAATAATTTGCACATGAGGGAACTGTTGTTTCACAACATGGAAAAGCAATAGCATGCACAGAAGAGAGAAAAACTAAAAGTAAAAGTTAAAATCCTCTTTAAGAATACAGGCATTAAAAGTTACATTTCTTTCTACCTTTTTATACTCTAAGCAACCTAAAAATATTTTTTCTTTCCTTTTTCATTCCTTTTTTCTTTCCTTTTTCCTTTTTTTTTCTTCCCTGTTGTAGGGTATCATTGAGGTATGCAATAATTTACCTTAATTGCCTTCAAATTTTAAAATACTTCATTGATATTTTCACTGTACTGAGAAAAATCACCTGCAAACCCCTGCAAATGTTGATTGTTTCCATCATCTGTTAAGCTATGTGTCCTCATCCTCTTTCTTTCAGATCCTTCAGCTGATGAAGCCTTGCATTTCTCTTACCATGGCTTTCATTAATCACTCTGAGTGCTTTTACTACATGGTATTACAATTTTTAATCCATTCCCTTATGCCTTTTGCTTGCTTTCATACAGACATGTTGAGATATGCATTCATTTGAGAAAAATTATAGACAGGTTTTTAAAATGGAGATTCAATCAATACCAGAAGTTCTTTTTCTATTTTTCATTATTATTAGAATGTCTAAATTGTTGCCAAGGAGAAAAGAAAAAAAAAAAAAAAGAGGGAGTTATAGGGAAAAAACTCCGAACAGGTAAGGAGGAAATCAAAGCTATTTCTTCATATTCTGTCATTTCCATCATTACTGAAGATTCACATTTCATGTGTGCATGAAGAGATAGATAGGGTGTATGTTGACTGTTCACTTTTCCTTTTTTAGTATTCTGTGAAATTTGTATTTAAATAAAGAAGATGATAAAGAAGATGTATAGTAACACAAGTGTTCCTTCATAGTGTGTTAGATATTGAGGCTACCTTTATTAGAGAACCCTGGAGTGCTTTGCAGAGCATCATGCCAGCTTTGCAATCCCAAGGAAATAAATAGTCCCACTAAAGTGAATGAGATCATTATTTGCATGATTAAATATCATAACATTAAACTGTACATAAATGTTACTTTTGTGGGTAGGGAGGGGGAAGGAGGAGAGGAGTGTGACATAAACTTTCAGGTGACAGAAGAGGAATGAATTCTGCTTGATTTCCTCCTTCAAAAGGCTTCTAGTGACAGTATTATTTTTAAATGGCTTTTAGTGATTTTGTGACACTGCCAAGTCATTTAGCTCTATTTAAAAAAAAAAATCCAATAGCAAAAAATATTGAATAATGCATGGTACTAATCTAAGACCAACTCAGCCCTATCAGGCCCCAAAGGACTTAGGAGGTATGTGTGAAACTACCTTGTTGGACCCTCAGCTCATCCGCCGTTCAGTGGCAACCAGGGCTTTGGCAGTCCCACCCTTCTCTGGCTCCTCAGGATGGTCAGCCTTCCTCCTGACTCTGCAGAGCCCAGAGCCCAGAGCATTGCTGCAGTGAGTCCTTATGCTCAGAAAGATCTTGTGCCCTTCTGGTAACCTGCACAAAGGTGTCCAGTACTTCTGAGGTTGAGAAATTCAGAAATACTTGCAAGAAATGTGCACACTGACTGTTACCTAAATGCACTGTGCTACTTTGCCATCTCCACTGAAGAGAGAGTAGGCTCACCAACTCACAGATGGCACTGAGCTGGGGAGTACTGTTGGCATGGAGGAGGGCAGGTTTAGCATCCAACATGTTCTAAGCAAATTGGGCATACAGTATAGAAAAGCTACAATGCATTTTAGTGAGAGCCAATGCAAGACACTTCATGTAGGCTGTTATGCACATATGGAGCAAGTAACACCTGCCCAGGCCTTAAGGACAGCGAAGAAGTTTCAGTAGGTCATCAGTTCTGGAAAAGCCAGTGATGGGAAGAAGGCAGGGATCTCACAGGATATATAAATAGGAGTGCAGATCCTAAGACATAGTTCTTAGACGTAAGACGTACTTCCACTGTAGAACTGAGTTAAGTTGTGGGCATCTCACAGGGGGAAAAAAATAAGAAAAAGATAAAATCATGAAACAAGTGTACAGAATCCAGAGCAAAGCAAAAAGAACAATCAAAGACCTAGAAAATAAGACCCATGGGGACAAAAAAAAGACAGAAATTAGATTGTTTAGCCTAAGAAATGAGAAAGAGAAGAGGGAATGGATGGTAGAGACATTCATTATATAAGTATAGATTACTGCCAGGATTATCTGTCCTCCCTGTCTGTGGTGGACAGGAGAAAAAGTGATGTGCTTAGTGAATGCCACAAGGAAAATTCAGGTTAGATATGAAAATGATAAGGATGGAGAAGCATAGAAACAGACTGCCTGAGGACGTACAGAGCCTCCATCACAGGAACAATGTTGAGGGTAGAGCTCAGTCTGCCATGGGGCCCTAGGACCCTTCCAGCAC
>JAVSBS010021929.1:0-36476 GCA_033124195.1 Coracias cyanogaster
AGGACTGTCTGAAAGAAGCCTTCTGAGGGGATGTTGCTGAGTTCAGTGTTGGCCTGTGTGATCAGGCAACTGATGGCGGCATAACATGATGATGGCTGAACCAGCACAACATACAGATTGCTTAGCAGAATTTTGCAAGCTTTGAATTTTATTTAAACTCATAAATCTAATCCACATTGATGTACTAGTATTTCAGCTGACCCTAGAAAAGCCCCGATTGTTCTTTTCTCCCCACTTTTCAAAAAACCAAGATGGTTTCTAAAAGCACAGGTGTTGTAAATTGCAATTTTAATGAAAGCTTTCCTTCTTGCCATACAACCAGCATTATCAAAGAACTTATTTATGAGAATGTGTACTTTACAGTTTTTAGATTAATATAAACTGACATTTTTTAGGCTTCAGAGAAAAGTAGACATTTGGGAAAAGTATGTGATGATAAACTTTATATTAATTTACTGTTTTGCCAACAAGGTTACTCCTGAACTTCCAGCAGGTGTTTCAAACAGAAATAGCACATCCAGGAATGGAGAACATCCTCACCCACTGGGACTGGTGCACTCCAATGCTCATAAAACAAGAGGACAATTAACTCTTTGAGGCCATAAAGATAAATGGGTCCTGTGTTCTCTAGCTCACATGCTTCTGTCAACTACTTGTCCCATCTCTGGGGCTTCAGTCTGCATTAGTAACATAGTAATTAAAGTAACCTTGTAACTAGACTAACAATTGCAGTTTTAATCAAATTTAACAGCTATGTATTATACTACAGTGGAGTCAAGTGGTTAAGAAACACTCCCTTCTTTCTCTAAAATGCCTTATGAATGTCGTCTCTGAACCCTTCACTCTCTTAATAATGATTTTGTAGGATTAATCCTTGTGTAGGAGGCTTTGATCAGTGCTAGCATAAAGCAAGCATTTGGGCTAAGTACTTCTTGCCTGGTCATGAATGAAGGCTTTGGTGTTCCTTAACAAGCATAGACTGATGCATTTCCTTCATCGCTATCCTTATTGCAGGCATTTTAGGGATGAGATCCCCAGTGACACCAGCAGTGACTCACCATATTGTAGGCAAGTTTGGAGAACAGTAGCCTCTGCTTGGGCAAGGATAGGGAAACCTTTTCTGGCACCTGGGGTAGGCGGCAGCTCCTAAGATGTATCCTCATAGGCTTTTCGTTTGCTAGGGCTAACTCTTTTGATCTCTGTATCAGTCTAGGGTTTGGTACAGAAAAGGTGCTTTTAACATACATTTGTCTCTGAATTTACGTTTCCACTTTTAATCAGAGCGCAGCCAGTCTGCAAGCTTTATGTGCATATCCAGCTAGGAAGGTAACTTGGTCTGAGACAAACCATCAGAGCATAAAGCTTGTTATTGGTGCCTACAAGCTGAGCATATTAATCTATTTATATCTCATGGAGCCAGTAAATTCATCCAGCTCAGTCTATCTTTTAGCAGGCTTGCAACTGTTGTCCCAAATCTGAGTTTTTCACCCAGTGTGCAAAAACCGGTTGACACACAAAGTTGAAATATTTGTTTTATTCCAGTTCTGTGCAGAAAAGGGTGTTAGAGAGTAATTCACAAAGCTAGCACACACCTTCAGAGGAGCTGTAGGATTTTATACAGTTTACAACAAAGAAAAGTTGCACAATAGTTTTTCATTGATCACCTTTTGGTCATCTAATGTCCTTCTGTGCATGCTCTGATTAGTGGCTAGCTCATTATACAGGGTGGGGGGGTGTGTGTGTGTGTGTCTTACAATTAGCATGTCAGTTCTTTATCTAGGGGTGTGATTTTTGCTGTACTAGGTAGTCTTAAATTACTTCAGACTATCCTCAGGTGACCTTACTCCCCCCTTTCCCAGCTCCCTGGTCAGGAGGAGGTGATTCATCTAATTGGAAGCCCAACCTTGTGTTGTCTTGTGTTATCTTATTGTGGTCCTCAAAGTAAAGCATCACAATTTCAATATTGTGATTATTTTCTTTGAGGAGTACACAGTAGTGTGCACTTTTGTAATTCTTACAGATATTTGGGATTTTGCTCTGTTTCCTTGCTCACAATCTCTTTTGTGTTGGATATTCCTTGCTTTTGTCTGCTGTTTTTCTCAGGGCCACAGCTGATCTGTTAAACAGGGCTGTGATAAAAGTGTCTTTTAGTATGTTTGTATTGAGATAAATCCCTAAAATATGGTCATATATTACATAACATCCAACTTGTGAGCTTAAGTAAATCAACACTATTTACTTCAACACTATTTACTTTAATTAGTGTTTTCTATTTCCCCTTTTTAATCCCATGTGACCAGAGGACATTCCCAAGGCACAGCTATCAGACACTGCTCTTTCCCCACTTGGCTGCCACAATGCAGAGTGGTGCACATGTGCTCGCTCTTTTTGGCTCTAACTGAATCCCACGCCTACCTTTCCATAAGAAAGCATCCTTAACATACATAGCTGGTGTTGAGTCTGTCCAGCTATTGCAACATCAGAATGTTTTCTGTAAGCAAAGGTGAGGAATATGCCAAAAGGGATGCAAAGATCATCACTTTTCTTTCCATAATATGTAATGCTGACCTCTGGAAGGCAAACAAGGCGAAACAAGTCACAGAACTTATTTTTCTAGGCTGACCATGCTGCAGCTCTTTCAGCACCTTCCATGTCAAATAGCGCATATTTTCTCACCCTTCTCACCCCTATGCTAGTATATAGTTCCAAGCTGGTGGGAAGGAAGCACATTTTGGATTCTTCTCCATTATCTGCATGGGTGTGAATGCTGTATTTTCCACAAAGATGCTCCATTAATTAGCCCCAGATGTTAGATGATTCATTATGTTACAGAGCCTTATCTCCTCTATTTATATATTTAATTTCCCATTTTTGCCTCATCTTACTTATTACTGCAATAGAGCATAACAAATTGTTACATTACAAAAATTTATTATTCATCAGAATTGTAATGAAAACCACATATACATCTAACCCAAAATTACAAAATAACTCATTCTTTCCCCAAAAGAGTTCTGGATTAAGAAGGAAGGCATTTTATTTTCAAAACCAAGAGTCAGATTCTACTGCTTGTAATTTCTGCTTGTGTAGAAACAAAACACAAAAAAGGGAATTAATTGAAGCCCACATTGGATAATTGGGAATGTAATAAGGGCAGCAGCTCCTCTAGTATCTGCCTATCACAAGAAAGTGAAGAGGTCATGCAAGAAGGGGTGCCTGAATGAGTGAGAACTCCTCATGTAACAATCTCTGAGAAAAACTGTGTGAGGGAGAGTGACTGTATTTATTTTGGCAAAGCTGAGACCACAATTTGTTTTCTTTTGTGTGTTTTATTCTCCTTATGGATCCTGATGCCGGAAAACAATTGAAATGAACAAAGAAGATAGTCATTACTGTAAGTTTTGTCCTCTACAATTGAGCAGAGTAATCTGGAAATTATAAAGTTCTGCAGATTGCTCCAGGCCATGAATCCCAACACAAAGCCACGTGCAAAGCCTTGGAAAATTAAAATGCTGCAATTGGGTTTAACCAGCCAAAAAACCCCAGCTGCTGAGTCACTCTGACTACAGAGTACGTATTCTTCAGCTGTTGAAGGATATATTACAGCACCCTGAGGAATATATCAGAGGAATAACCAATTATTACAGCACATGTGCAAACAAGTTTTGCCAACACTTCAAACAATCTTTAAAATTATTCATAGACTCATTTAGGTTTGAAAAGACCCTTAAGATCATCAAGTCCAACCGTTAACCTAACACTGCCACCACTAAACCATGTCCCCAAGTGCCACTTCTATTCAAAATAAAGGATCTCATATTGAAAACCACTTTTTAAATTTTTTTTTTTTAATTTCTTTTTTAAAAGAAAAGCTGTTTACATGGCTGATATGAGTCCACTCCAAAAGAAGCCATCCTACCTCCCCTGGAAGACTTTTGAAATTACCCAGATAGATGCCAAGAGAGATTACATTCTGTTAGGACAGCCATTGAAAATACTAAACAAAATGATGGTATTTATGTCAGTTTATCTCAATATTGAAAGCTTGTAATCATTACAAATATTGTCTGAAGTAAAATAGTGAATCTCCAAGAAATATGTGAACCACTGTAACATTAGAAATGTGTTATAACGTGGGAAAAAACCCCCAAACACCCATAAATCGAACCCTCTCTCTCTAAATTTGGTAAAGTGCCTTTATTTGGAATATCAGCAGCCAGTAACAATTGGCAGTCATCTTTAATTCAGAAGACTTTACAGCTGCATCTGGCTGATGAAGAAACCCAAGGGTCAAGCACAAGCACTCACTCACTGCTTATCGGTGATGGTTACACTGTCATACTCTGGTACTGCCTTGGACCATAGCACCTGGTATGGTTCAGGGTTTAGGTGGACAGCAAGAGCAAGGTGCCCTACATAAGCCATGGTGTGGATGAGAATACTCCAGGTCTGTCTCCCTCCAGATCATATGATCCTCACTACTGCCCAGCAGATTCAGCCCCTGGGACTCCCCTATGCACCTCCCATGACCCACCCCAGGGCGTGCATGGCTCATTCCACCTAAGATTTGTGGGGCAAGGACTACACTGGGTAGAGCAACCAGGCTGTGACACATGGTCCCTGCTCCATCAGCACAGACACAGCCAACATTAGTTGTCTATAAGCTTTTCATGTCTTCCCAGGGGAAAAAAAAAAGAAAGAAAAAAAAAAAAAAGGTCTGCAAACAGTACTAATTAGAGACTTGTGCATTTACAAGGGCATAGTAGTGTCCTTCTTTTGCCAGTAACTGGCTGTGGGTGCCCTGCTCAACCACCCTGCCATTCTGGATCACTGCAATGATGTCAGCAGTCTGTACGGTTGTCAGGCGGTGAGCAATGACGATGCAGGTTCGACCTTGCCGGGCATTATCCAGAGCTTTCTGGACAATCTGCACACAGATGGGAAAATGATGTTAGCAGCTGGAAAGCTTTCACTTGTCATAGGAGCCACATTTGATTTCTTGCTCTTTGTTATCACCTGAATATATCTCCCATAGATATATAAGCCAGTGCATATATGAGACCCTCATTCATCAGGGTTTATCACTGAGGGCAGTGAGACTGATCAAAAGAGAATGAGACATTTGAGAAATGGGTTCTTGGGCATCCAGTTTGGGTCAGAACACAAGTACTGCTAACAGGAAGATAGCTGAAGAGTATCAGCTTCCCACAGTGTTTTCTACTTAAAGTTTTTGGGTTTTCTACTTGTTTATTTAGTAAATATGCACAGGTCCATACTTTTGCTCAATTTGCAGCTTGCAGCTGGAAAAGCCACCATGATGCACCTGCCCTGGTGGTTCAAAGCTGAGCACTTGCAACACATTTGCATTGATTTTGTTCTACAGAAAGCAGCTAGCCATTTACATAAGCATATATATTTCACTTAATAACCATTACTCACCTTTTCACTTTCTGTGTCAAGAGCAGAGGTAGCTTCATCCAGAAGCAGAATGGCAGGATTACGAACCAGAGCACGGGCAATTGCTATTCTTTGTTTTTGACCTCCAGAAAGTTGTGTTCCTTTCTCACCCACCCGTGTATTATATTTCTGAATGTTAAAAAATTTAAAAAGAAGGTCTGTGATTACTCTTAGAAAAGGAAGATTAGAAAAATAAAGTTTTGCATGGCTAAAAATTATTAGGTATTTCCATCTTGAAAGAAAAGAACAGTGTAAGTGGTTTAAATAAAGCTAAGGTTTTATGAACAACTCTGGTATAAACAGTTATATATACAAACACATATATTTATACCTGGTCTGAAAATTTACTTCCTGAAAGACTGGAATAGGTCTTAAATGATATCACCAGTGATAGAGCTGTATGGTATCCACAGGCATCTGCCCATGAGCATATAATGGTAAGAGTAGATAGAGATTTAATGATTAGTGACATATATATGAAGAATTTGATCCTGCATTACTTGTGAATAAAAAAATCCCAAATGTCACTAGCAGTAATGAAGATGAAATATTTTTCATCATCATTACATCACTTTCAAGTTAGAGGAACTGCAGTGAAAACAAACTATAAAAGCATTTTTGCTTTTTAGAACCAACTTCTTGGCAGGCATGAAGGTTAAATACCATGTCATTCACTTTTGATTAATTGCCCCTTCACATTTGTTAAGAAACATTCCCTGTGCATACCCATCCAATTAGAAATAGAGCATTTAGTTTCACTGAATTACTTCTGAGAAAAAAAAAAAAAATCATCTTTCTCAGTAATTTGAGAAGTTTCAGTTGTTAAAGCGAGGACTTATTTGTAAATAGAGTGTCCACTTGTCGCGAGCATTACTGGGAAAAGAGTTCACTGCCTCAGTGAGACATAAATCTCCGTGCACCACACCACTTATTCCCCATCCCCTGCCCTCATCCCGCTTTGTCTACCACTATATTAATTTGAACATTGTCTTTTTTCAAAAAAGCTAAGAAGGATTTTAAGCCTGAGGCACACTGACACCTGACAGTTTTCAACATAAATTCTATACTTTTTTCTATTACTGGGAACAAAAAATGTTTATTTTTAGTCTATGTGAGTGAGCATTACCTAGATCATATCATTCCAAATATTTAATCTCACTGCGAAGAGAGGCTCACTGTCTCTTACCTCCGGCAGTTTTTCAATGAAGGTATGAATATTTGCTGCTTTAGCTGCTGCTTCAATTTCCTCCTGACTAACCACCCTACTGTTGTCTCCATACCGAATGTTTTCAGCAATGCTGCAGTCAAACAAAATGGGCTCCTGTGACACCAGGCCCAGTCTGGACCTCAGCCATTGTAAATGCAAAGATCTGGTATCAAATCCATCTGCTAACTAGAAAAAGCAACAGAAAAATGATGCCCAGTTGACTACAGAACTCATCCTCAGATACACACTGTAAACAGGAAACACAACGTGTAAGAAGCAGCCTGTTACGTGTTAGATTCCCAGCTGAAATCAAGTAAATTTTGCATGCAAAATGGAAAAGAACCAGCAGTATATATGAAATATTTCTTTTAATTGGTTTGATTTTATGTGTGTTTTTGCTTCCATTTCCCAGCAGACAGAAACAGAGTGCAGATCACAGGCTCTTCCTGCAGTCCTTCCAGCCCTACTGATCACAAGCAGCACTGGGAACCTCCCAGGAAAGCCTATCCCTAAGAAGCTGAACACAATTATAGATAATTTCAGCTGTAGGCCTTTAACTCAACCTTAAAACCTCCAAGGAGGTTTCTTTGGACTTTCTATACCCATGAATAGGGATTGCACCAAAAAGCCCATTGCAACCTTCTGACGGTGACACAGTAGCATCCCTGTGGGATTACATTTGTATTATCTGAAGCACCTATTCTGTGTCCCTAATGTGTGTGAATTCATATTAGTGAGATGACTGACACACTGACAAGCAAGTGACATGAATGTTACTCCCCTGTATGACCAGGCAGCCTTAGGGAGGCAATTCAGTCTGACACAGTCATTCTCTTCCCTGGTTAGATCTGTGCCCTGAGGGAGCAGACCATGCTAACACAGATGCCAGCACTAGTATGTGTGGCAGATGCATGGGAAAGGCAATGACAGAGGTCCTGAGGTTGTCTATGGCTCCACTGGAGCCACAACCTCAATAATCCACACCTCTAAAGAAAAGGGCATCTCACCAGATATACTGCTGGGATTGTTTAAAGCCTCTGAAACCTTGGAAGATAAAAAGTTCTGTAGATTTAATTGTTATTAATAGCCACATAAGTCTCTTTTTACCACTTGTCCTTCCACAGGGTCATAAAATCTCTCCAAGAGCTGAATGGATGTGCTTTTGCCACAGCCGCTGCTTCCTACCAACGCCAGAGTCTGTCCTTTGTTAACCTTCACGTTCAGTCCTTGCAAAACTTTCACTTCTGGCCTTGTTGGATATACAAAATGGATGTTTCTGAATTCAATGCTGCCTTCAAAATTGCTCTGAAAAGAAATAGAGAGTTCACATGCTTATATTAATATTTAATATCTTTAACTGTAATAACACTTGCAAGGTGCAGGGAACTGACAAGAAAGTTTGGCAAGGTGTTTTCAAAACTGCTTTTGAAGTCCTTCTTTTAAATTACACAATGGATTGAGTGTAGTATCATTATTTATGGGATGCAGATGTAAATCACTAGATCCTTCTGGAGAAAGTTTTCTTCATCTCTTGTGTCTATTTTTCATTTCACCTTTGAAAAGAATATCCTCAGCCAAATAAACAATGTTAGTATTTTTCATTGCTGACATGTAATTGTGGCACCTCTACTCTTGATATAATCTACAGCATTTGCTTTTGTGGTCTCACGCTACAGGTAGCACAATTTCAACAGATGTAACACAAGGTCAAGATCAGCTGTTAAGCTTGCAGAACTTCAGTAGGTAATCCACAGATATGTAGGACAAGCTGTGTTTTAAAAAGTAGTGATAGTTGTTAACTGGCCATTCTAGTCAGGCCCTTTTCTAAGCACAAGTGGAAAAAAGAGAGCATGCATTAAGGCTATTGCCTCTCCTGTTTGGGGTAGGAGCCAACCTCATGCACATACCAGTGGTACCACTACAACAGTGCTCTCACAGCAGCTGAGGATCTAATTTAATGGGCTCAAAGCTTTACTTAGCTGAAGTCACAGGCATCACTGGTATTTGAGTCCAGTCTATACCAGAAATACTTTTGTTTAAGATTTTTTTTATTTTACCAGGGACCTTCTGCCAAATCTTTCAATGTGTGCGAGAGGACCTTGGTTCAAGAAGGTATCTAAGTGTGATCATAACTTTAAAGGCTGAAAATCCTGTGTATGGGCTTAAAGTTATAGAAGTGGCATTATGGCTACCATCTAAAACTTACAAGAGAAGTTGATTTTAAACGTAGATGGATGTGCAAATATTATCTTTCCTGATTATGTAAACTGAATGCATTTCATGCAGAAATTTGACAAGTGCTGAGGTCAGTTTCCTTAATGACAATTTTGGTTTAGATGTGAGTCTTCTGGGATTTTTTTATAGTTTTTTTTCTTTTCTTTTTTTTTTCCTTGTTGTTGTCCCCCAGCCCAACTTTAGAGCAAAACAGATTATTCATTAAGTTAGTTTTGACCTCACAAGGGCACATTTTGTACTTGTAAGAGTTTCCACAGTTGTAAGAGGATGGTTTTTGGGAAAACTCTACTATCTCTGAAGGAACTAGTCTTCTTTGTCTACAAAATGAGTAGAAAAATGCATTTGTATTTTATTTCTCCTGTAAACCCTTACAAAGACAATGCAACTGTTTGTGGAACTGACATTGTCAGTGTTTTCCTGAAACCATTTAAGACATGGGTCAGTAGAATGAAAAGGGTTTTGGTTTTTTTTTTTTTTCAGTCCATTCTAAGCAAAACTACATTTAAGGCTATACACTTTTCACTGAAAAACAGAAATAGTGTGGTCTATTAAAAAACATAATCAATGAGTCAGTACCACTATTTTATATGATGTCCGTCTTTTGTGACATCCTAAAACAATATGAAGCTATGAATAGTTACAGAAAACATTGATATTTTAGTTTGTTTCAACATTTATTTTTAAAAAAGGAACCCAACCAAAACCACAGAAAAAAAAAAAAAATCAATCAAAGGAAGAAACCCCAAGCCAAAAAAAAAACCACCCTACCAATTTTTCACCTTCTTCACTGTAACTGTCGATTAAAGGTTTTCTGTCCAAAAGTTGAAAGATTCTTTGGGCTGACATTCTAGCTTTACCATAATCTGGTGCTAGGGAAGCAGATTGACCAACATTCATAGCTGCAAATATGACAGAAGAGAAGACTCTAAAAACAAAAGACAAAGCATCATTAATTTCAGGTAGAACAATGCATCATTTCCTCATGTGTAAAACAAACCTTCAGAATAAAGATCTTTAGCATCTTTAGGTTATGACATTTCTGGAGCTCCCCTCTCCTCAAAAATGTCATGTAGAATTAGGGAGTTCTGTTTGCTCCTCTAACTACTTTATAGATGAGCACTGGTGTGACATCACTTCTTATGTAATACCCTCTGCCTGGAAGGAATGTCAAATGGGAAAGTCTTCCCCAGAGCAGGTGTGCTGAGCACAGCCACATGCTTGCCGCTTCACTGCCCAAATATGCACCTTTCCCCAAAACAGCCCTTCTCCCCAAATTGCACTCCCAACTAGAACAAATTCCTGATTCTCTGTTACCCATTACCTCTAATTTGATGAAATAATTTGCATGCATTGAAATCACTACCTCATGGATCAACTTTTTTTAACCATTTTATAAAGTATACTCACATAAATACATTTTCAAAGTTGCTCAGACAATGGGCAATGAGCCACGCCCCAAATCTGAAGACTGCGGCATTAATAAAGTAGTTTGCACACTGAGCTACTCCGTAGGTAAATCCATAGAAAGGGGCTTTTTTCAGAGAATCTCTGATAAAGGAAAATACTTTTCATAAATAACTTGTAAAACAAAACCAGCAGGCCCTGACTGGGGGATGGCCAGACTTCTGTGTTAAACTTTTCAAGCAATAAAGCTCAACCCCTGAAAACGCAACAAATCAGCCCAGAACACATGCACGCTCACAAACAGCCCCTGCCAGACTCTAAGAGCGCTACACATCATGATGTGGAACTGCCCTTATGACAGAAAGCAATTAAATCCTTCATCCTCAGCTATGCTATCTAGAATCTCTTCCTTTTCTTTTTTATAGCAGGGCAGGTCACTAGAACAGTTAAAAAAATTTTGTAACTAACACATACAATCTATTTTGTTAAGAAAACCAGCAGGCTCCAGCCCAGCCTTAGAGCTGCCTGTGGGCTTCTGCCAGGCCTTCCCATTCAAGCAAAGACCTCTCATCCCTATTCAGAGCAGGGATGTATTGCTGGGTATCCCCGCAGGGATTCAGACTAAGCCTCTATTTCTCAATCCATCCTTCTGGGGAAGTTTCATTTTGTATAGCTAATTGAATGCATACTGTATCAGAGTCTGGAGGACTTTCTGCTTTCATGGTTTAGGATGCTCTCTGAGGAAATGAAAACCTTCTTTGTAGTCTGAGCTGTAAATCAGTGACCTTTGACAGTCCAGGTGAGCATCCTGTCCATATCTGGGATATTACCAGTTCACCAGACACTGAATTTTAACACTGTTCTTGATGAGGACAGATTATACAACGCATCAGTTCCTTCTTTTACATTAGTTACCTTAAAGGAGGAAAGAAACACATTACATATGGGGCTATTGTGCTTAAAATGAAGCTGCCATCCCCGATGGTTCGAAAGTTTTTCTGTGGAGACAGGTCAGTGGGATGTAGCACGTCAAAAAAGGGAAACATATGGAGTTCATTTCAAATTTTCAAAGTCATATGAGGGGAACAAACCTGGTTTATGTTATAAAGGGTGTGGTATGGGAATTAACTGTCAGTTCCTGAGTTAACTAGTATCAATGCAATACACTGAAATGGAGTGAACATATGTCCCACACTCCAGGCGTACACAGACAAACACAACATTCTGTAACACAAATGCGGAGAATGCAGTTTATAAAGTGTCTGCATAATGAAAAGGCAAATCCTACAAACGTTTTTTCACTTGGCATTTAAGAATGTATATCAAAATATATCAAGTGAACAAATTTCAAAACTATCTGAATGGCTACTGACATGCAGTCTTTTGGGAATTGGATAGTTTGCAAGAAATGTATTTACAATAAATCAGAACAACTAAAATGTACAAAGAAAGAATTATTAAAATAAATCCCACCTATATGGACCATTCAAACTAGTAATGTATCTTTCATAAAATTCTTCTTCTCTGGTCAGTGAAGCTACAGTTCTTATGTTTTCAACTGATTCTGTTGCAATCTAAATTAAAAAAATAAATTAAAAAAAGAGGTAATCCCTTATAACTGCAATCTACAACATATCTCCTAAGCACTCAATCTCTTCTCTGGCATTTATTATTTTAGATCAGAACGTGCTTGCCTCAGAGAGGAGATCAAGGTCTATTATAAGGTGAAGTAAAGCCCAGAGCAGTGATACTATTCACCCCATGGCCACAAGACAAGGGAGGGCTGAAGCCAGCAATGTATTTGAGTTCAGAATCTTGGGCCATCATGGTGAATTAAACCCTGTTCAGTAAGATAGGAACAAACCCCAGGCATCTGGACACGGCTTTCACTTTTGCATGGACTATTTCTGTCTCCTGGGAAAATGCTATCAGGTGAATGAAGACAGTACCCTGAAACTCTTGAGCACATTAATGTTTTTCATTTTATGATGGAATAAAAAAGCAGCAGTGTCAGGGCTTGGGAGCTCAGCCCTGCAATGCTTCTGGCCAGAGCTCGGAGCAGTGCAGAGCTGCACTCTTTGCTCTAGGCATAAGGCGCACTGGTGTCAGAGTTGCTGCTGTTACAGCTGTCCCTTCCCAGAAATCTATTATGGAGGCTTTCAAATGCATTTTTATAGCCTAATTTACAGATGTTTTGTGTTATCTATGTTTTGCTTTTCTTGGGGATATATAAACATTCCGTTCATCCCCCACCCTGTCCTGCCCTCCTCTCCCCCCCTTCATTTATCTTGGATAATTGAGTCAGCTGTAATATAGCTACAATGTTGTCCTTAAAAGTGATCTCACACCATAACCCTGTAGTTAAAATTGAAGAACTTACTCTTCCAGCCTCTTCCAAAGCTTTTTGATCTTTTGCGGCATGACCAGACACAGAGCTAACACTTGCAGCATTTGTAGCAATAACGAAAGGAATGCAAGCCAGGATAAGCAAAGTTAACTGCCAGCCGTACACAAAAGCAATAATGATGGCAGTCAGAAGGGTAAAAACAGTCATAGTCATCAGTCCAAGTCGGCTTCCAGTTGCCTAAGAAAACCCCAGAAACCCCCAAATATCTGTCATTAGATTCTTTTTGTTACTTACATCGGCACTTCAAATTGCTATAAAGACAAGGCCAGCGGTTCAGCTGGAAACCGAAACCGTGCGTGCTCACACGCATGGACATTACACATCTAATTATGTACTATTTCTAGACATTCCTCATACCTGCTAGCAGGCTTACAAGTAAGGTTAAAGTAGTCTAAAATGTTGGTCATCATAGTTGTTTAATGAAATATGTATCTGGGACCTCCCACACGACCTGAGGCACAGAAGACTGTGGCCATGGTCACAGTAGGGCAGGTTGGCAGTTGGGTGCCCAGCATTAGGCAAGAGGGGCTTTGTACTAACGACAGCCATCCATTAACCTGTCCCACTAATGATGATGAAAACTACTCATCCTCAGGCTCATACACTACTGCACCTGGGGTTGGGTTCTCAGAAGAAAAAAATCTGGATTTGGCCACCTGCAGAAATGCTTTATCTCCGTGGGATAATGAGTGGGAAAGATAAACTCATAATGAAGAGCTCCTGTCTCTTCCCAGCCTGTGTAACCTTTTTATCAAGAACTTTTAAAATGAGAGATTATTAGCATCCAGCATCCAGGTGAGCTCTGGTCTGCAGAAAATGATCTGAAAACAGCCCCATGGAAATAGTTCATCTTCCAAAATTCGGCTTGATGGAAAAAACAAAAATCTTTGGGTGGGAAGCAAAAATTCTTCTCTCTTTTGCCAAAGACTTTCCTGCCCTGAAAAGATGTTTCTTGTTCAAAAAAATTTAAAATAGTAATAATTAAAGCAATGCCAAGGTGAATTGTTGCCATATGTTCTAGGGGCTGCACATAAAGATGGATTTGGAAACTTCAGCCAATGCAGCATGAGGCACAGTACTTGCTGACACTCTGTAGCACAATACCTTTGTAGACCAATTCATGTCCTTAGCTGGCTTTTGTAGCTAGGGGACCCTGTGCACCCCTCTTTTCTATGGCTCTGCCAGGCTGATATAGTTCAATGCAATTAAGCAAACTGGAACTTTAAAAGATGAAAATTACTAAGTTTTGTGAAAGACTATTTTCTCACTACAAGCCCATAAAGAAGGACAGGAGAGAGAAACAAAAGTCTGTGGAGACTGAAAAATGTAGGGATTAAAGGGTTTTTGATATACAAATCTGAAAGAAACAAAGCCATTCTAAAACAAATCAGTAAACTTTTTCCCCTCGAGCCTTGCAGTGAATTTTTTTTTTTCAAGGAAAAGGGAAGAAACAGAGAGACGTTTGGCGGATTGTCAGGGACTGCCGATTAGGTGAGCAGTAGGAGGAACTGTGCAGAATTTGCCATATTCTCCTGCCAGTGTCCACCTCTCCCATACCAGTGCCTTGAGTAATTCCCTCCCTTGGCCATCGCCCTTCTTGGCTTTATTAATGCTGGGCCATTTCTTACTGCTTGGTCTGCTTGTGTGTGAAGCATACTTGGTGGGGATGGGAAGAAGAATTCTCTACATTAAGGTCAGTAAGGGTTTGTATCATCTGCAGACACAACCTCTTTATGGCACTCAGGTGACACCTATCATAGGGTAATAAAACCCAGGGTCCAATGACTCTGGTCCCCAGCACATATGCAGATTTCACTTTGCATGTTGAAGTGGTCCACAATGATTATATACACAACTGAAAGACTTGCAGGGAGTGAAATGAAAGTTACGCCAACATCTGCTGGATTTTTGATTGTTCTCGTAAATTAACAGCTGGGAAGCCATTTCCACAGTGTCAACAGCATGCTATGTAAACCCATCTGCCAGCCTATGGGTAGATTTACTACCTTGTGTTCTGAAACAAGTCTTAATGTTCCTTGACAATTGCAATTAATATTTGTAAACAAAAAGAAAGTTTTAAAAGCACACAAAAAAGAATCATCATACCCCTTTGACTTGGGAAGCATCTGTAGCAAGTCGAGTTAGCAGAACACCAACAGCATTTTTCTGATCGTCATACCATCCAACCTCCTGCAAGAAAAGACACCAATTCTTATTTCAAATAATTACATGTTTTTACCATATTTCAGGTGTGTTAGGATTACTAATAAAATGAAAGAATATTTCTGGCTCAGGTAGCCTATAAGGAAATGGAAGTACAAGTAATGATGGCTAACTGCAATATTCTTCCTCTGTAGTCAGCATCTTCCAAGTAAACTGAATGACAAGGCTTAAAATTATTATTACTTTGTGAACATCTAATTGCTCACAATCAAAGTGTTACTAGCTGTGATGTTCTTCTAACATGCCTATTTAGAAAATTCTATTCTAAATCCCTTTTTCTCAGTAACTCTTGGGCTTGAAGAGGTTAACTACTCTTTTCTTAGAAGTTACCTATTCCATGAACTATAGAAGAGATCTTGCTCATCTATACTTGTATGCAGAAAGGAAATGAGGTCCTTTTACATCCAAAGGCTATGGCAGGGATTTTTAATGACTAATTTTCTCTCTAAGTTCTCCCCTCTAATCTCTAAACAGAACAGACTTAAATCTATGTATTACATACTTGCATCATGACCACCCAAGCAAGGGGAGATTCAGTGTTTTTGGTCATCCTTGCACACACAGACAGCTACTAACAGTGTGCATATTTGTATGCCAGAAATATGCCCATCTGCAATGACAGTCCTTCAAAGTCAGACTATTTGCAGTAGTAGCACTGAGCTGAACTGCACGTGGATTAGGAGATTTTTCAGAAAAGTTGTACTTTTTCCTAGAAGAGACATGTTTTTGTTTTCTTTTTCTTTTCTCCAGACCACACAATTGAAGGCCAATGTGTACTTTGTAGCAGCCTGCAAAAGCCATCTGGCTGTCATGGTACCTTAGCTGCAAAATTCGTACCTGCTGAAGTAATGCTCTGAAGGACAAAGAGCGCAGTCTCATTGTTAGCATCTCCCCAGACTTCCCAAACATGAATCCCTGGGGGAAGAAAGAGTCACATTTTCTCATCTAATGCTTTAGCTCTGCTCATAAAGCTGCACAACAAAAGCAATGACACCACAAAGTTTCCTACAACCTCCTGTACATATACACGTCTTGAAAAAAGTGACATTCACATTCTTGGAACCTGAAACTCTATTTTCCCACAGAGAGGAAGCAATGAGGCCGAAAAGACAGGAGCTTTGTTGTAATGCCTAGAAAATAGATCAGCCTATCTAGTCATTGGCCCTCCTACCCTGACTGCTACCAGAGACATTCACTCACAGCACTTACACCAATATATTTTATGATAAGGATGTCAATGTGCAGTAACTGTTTCCTGCAAGCTGTGGAGTAGTCATAAGAGGACAGTATATGATGGATTTTGCTTGATGGTATAAAAAACACCATCTGCCATGGAAATAATCTATTTTATACTTACTTTGGAAAGAGCCGATAGACTACCAATGAGAAATGTCAATCTTCGTCTTTTAAGGCCAGACCCTCAACTTTCATTTCAATCATGCTGAATCCACATTGCCTTCAGTGGCTTATTTAAACCAACAGCAAATATGGACATAAAATAACCGCATCCATAAACCCTATGTATCTTAGGAAGAACCCTGGCACTTCCGTGCGGTTTTGTAAGCTCTGATTGGTGTTCTGCTTCTCAGACTGCATTGATATGAGTGATAACTGCAGCCTACTGGGGAGTTAAGAACTTCCAGCATTTCAGTGTAGTGACACTTACTTGGATTATGTATGCTGCTAAGGTAATCACTCCAAGTAAAAGAAACATTAAAGAAAGCACCAAAGTGTTTTTATTCCTCTTTTCTAGATCTCTTTCTTGAAAAGCCTGTACAAGAAAAAAGCACAAACATGAGTACATAGACAATGAGTGCCAGCTACATAAACCAGCCTCCATGTCAAGAAGCTTGTCTACTTCAATTTCTTTTAGCAAGTATCCTGGATTCTGAAACTAGGTTGCACTGAACTTTCTGCTGAGGGCCAGAAGACAGTCTAGCTTTTCATCCAACCTACATCTCACTAATGTGTTCCCTCAGCTCCAGCTGTTGTTCCTTCTTTCTTCTGCTGATCAGATGCGGTTCCAGTGGGCTCTGTCTCTATAAGGTCACTTCACCAACAGTTATTCATTTTTCATTGGATCCAGTTATACAAATGAATGCCATCCAGACACTTACACATGGAGAACAGGCTGAGCATGGAGGGAGGCTCAGGACTGCAACATCCATTTGCAAACAAACAAAAAAACACCAAAAAAGAACCCTAACAAACTTACCCCAATGATTTTTCCAAATATAACAGCGAATGCAGGATGGACCCCACCTGACACAGCAGCAGCAATCACTCCCAGGAGTACATACAGCCATTCAGGTTTGTTCAGAGCCAAGATTCTTGAGTAAGGCACAGCAGGGAGATTTTCTTCCTACAAGAAAGGGAAAGCTGCAAGATTCCCTTGGAAGGTTGCAGAACATGAAATTCCCCAGACAGCGGGTGTTCATTAGGCTTTGAGCAGTGAACTCACTTTGTAAAGTACTGAAAGCCCTCTCTGTGCACTCAGAGTGAGCAAATGTGCTGGATATCTGCAGCTTTGCTGTTTCATATCCTAAAACTTCAACTGTACTGTAAATGTTTGGAGGCAAAAAAACATTAACAAAGGGCTAAGTCATGAGGGGAAAAGGAGAAGGACCAGAACAGTTCATTGAAAGTCGGATAGGACTGGTCACCAAGAATGGCAACTGACACTTGAACCTTTATAAAAGGACCAAAATTCTCACTGTTCAGAGCACAGAAAAGACTCCTCCTGTTCAGCTAAATGCTAGTGAGCTGCCAGTAATACAAATGAGTAGAGAAGTCATCTTTCTATAGCCTATGCATCATTACCAAAAGCATGAAAGAGGCATATGTAGCAATCTGTTAGTCTGCATCGCCTTTGAAAGTACAAAAAAATGCCCTGTTCTGCTTTACTAATGTATTCAAGTGCCTGTGTCTCCACAGGGCCAGTTCTGGAAAAGCAGAAAATGAAAACGCTGGAAATTAGACAAAATATTCGGCAGGATTACAAGTAAGTTGCTCATGCTTCCTGGTTATTTTATTCCATGTTTCAGGTACTGAATGAGAGTGGCTAAGCCTCAACCATAAAAGTGGTCTGAGCTTTCTGAAATAATTACAGCTGCTGGATGCTTTATTTCTTAATTTTTTATGAATATGATGAATACTGACATCTGGAGCATGAACACCATCTGAGGTCTTACCTCCTCTGAGATCTTAAGCTGTATTAATATACACAGACAAAAAGCGCCTTTTGAAATTGCTTAACTTTTTTAGTGGTAATAGGAATGGATCCAGCTCCTTTGTACTATTTGAAATATGTATTAGTTGGAAGCTATACTTTAGTGACAAGCAATATTGATAGATACAAATTACACTAAGGCTTCCGTAAGTATTTTAAATAATCAGATGCTGTACTACAGATGAGATCCTAACTTCCATAGATTTGAAAGGATCCATGGTTTTACTTCAGAATTTGCATTTCTTTTTTCTTCCCTTCAAAGATCCTGAAGTCAGGTAAAAAAACCCAACAGAACAAATTACAAAACTAAAACACACTAAGCTGCTCTTCCAATACATTTCATGCAAAAAAGGGCTGTAGTTAAAAGTGGTACAAAATAGGAAAACACAAAATCAAGTTTCTGTTGAACTTCCTACCCAAAATCTGATCCTGAGTCCATAAGAATTCTGCTCCTATTGATTGCCATAAAGTTGTACTCTACTTTGACAAAAAGTTCTATTTCTAAAACCTGAAATCCCTATATGACTTTTACTTCTAGATGACATTTGTTAACGGAAGTGCTTTAACTGAATAAAAGCCTCCCAAACTGGATGTTTTAAAAGCATATACTAAGAGACAGAAAAATATGTAATAGTGCTTTTATTTATAATACACTTCAAAATGTTAGGGTTTTGAAAAAAATCTTGCTATGCACACCCCCAGTATTACATTATCCACCAGTATTTGCAACAGTAAGTAACAGGAAATAAAGAATCCTGGAAATAAAATCTCACAACCCATTTTAATTAGATAGAATCAGTAACACTGAAATAATACACTTAGTTTTATGAAGCATGACCAATCAACAACACAATTTTTTTCCAGTTCTACATTAAGTAAATTGTGTTAAAATGAAGTTTTTTGGTAAGACATATATGATTCTCCCCATATTCCCAGGATAAATAGAAACCTGCAGAGTACTGACTGTGGTAGTACCAGAGTAAAGGTTGCATGGCAGCCAGTTATCTAAGAGTAATTAAAATCGGGTGCTTTGTGTTTGTGCTTACATGTTATCAATAAAATTCTAAACTAAAATATTAATACCAACCTCCAGCTCTTTTTTTTTGTTCTTTATTCCAGAGGACTTTTTCTTAGAAGGCCACTTCTTGCTCTTATATCTGGTGGATCTTCTTCGAATGCTGCCTCTCCCAGAGATCACTGACTCCTCAAAATGATCTTGAAGAGTCAGCTCCTCCACAAGATCATTTCTGTCCTTTTCCTCATATTCTTCAGTCTCTGTGTCTTCACTTTCTTCTGATATCCCTTCATCTTGAAGATCATTGCTACAACTCTAGTAAGAATTCAGGATATACAATCAAGAAGGTGTTTCGAGCAGGAGGAGTAACATTTTTTTCTTACAAGTTCTGCTGTTTCAATCATATGATCATTGTTGCCTATAAGCTATGTATATTTCAGTCTGTAATGGCAGAGCAGTAAACAATTTGGTCCTGATTCTTTTCCTCCTTTCTTTTTTCTTTAAGCAGTCTATGGAATCCACCTGGCATCTAAAAATTTTGTAATTATGCCATAATTATGTAGCCTGTGCCTTCAACTCACATGTTTTAACACATTGGACTGTGTAAATGTGAAGCACTTCTGTAGGTAAAACCCCCAAGAGTTCCAAGCCTGTGTCTGTGCCCAGACTAGAGTTCCTGAGCAGCTGCCAGCTGGACAACATGCAGGAACTACAGAGAGAAAATGGCTCCACATAACAGCACTTCACAACTTTGTAAAACAAAGAAAATAAATAAAATTGCCCTTACCTGCTGCATTACAAGAGAATAGTAGACTCCCTTCTGCAACATGAGTTCACTGTGTGTTCCTTGTTCAACCACGACACCTTTCTCAAATCCAGCAATAGTGTCAGCAGTCCTGATGGTAGACAGCCTGTGAGCAATCACAATGGTGGTACGTCCAGTCCGAGCCTTCCAGAAAAACAGCAAAAGCAATTTACATTAAAATGTGCAAGAAAACAGTACATAGAGAAAACAAAGTAATTTCAGACATTTATAGTATAAAAGAAACCTAAACTTTCAAAAGAATTTTTTTTTCTAAAAGAAAATCCTTTTTTTTTTTTTTTCCTCTTGGTTTAATTTCTCTTTTTAACAGTCTAAGGACATTTGCTTGCCTGATTCAAGCAGATAAAACCACATTAATCTTATTAGACAGGCAATGCAGGTATCAAAGGCTATAATTAAGGTTATTTGATTTTTTGCCAAACTTGAACTGTTTGAGCTAAAATTGCCCATAAAGCATTTCCATGTGTATGCATACATGGGAGGAAAATGCAATAAGAATAATTAGATCCTTCTCAAAATAAAGCTAGGATAACTAGTATGTAAAGAAAATATATTTTCTTTGTATTCTGTTCATGCATATTTTTGGAAGTATAACATTAGCATGAGTTCCAACAAGACTTAGCAGGAAAACACAGAGGAGTGAAGCATATCTGGGGTCAGAAATGAGTTTTAGCCACTCCCTAAAGCTCTCTCCAAGTCTTTTGAAATAAATTACATCTTAAATCAGAGGCCTGCTGGGATTTGGCAGGGAAAGCCACCAAAGCTTCAATTTGCAGTTTACATGCTCGATCCCTCTCCAGCTCCCAGTGATGTGCACACCAGTGCGCATGCAGACCAGTGGTGTGCACTGTCCTCATGCAGCATGTCAGCTTTCAGCTGCTGGAAAGAACACCTTCACTCCTCACAGATGCCTGGAGCATCAGTGGCTTGGGAGCAGGAGGAGAAATCCAAGGGGACCTCACACAACAAGTAAATTCTGCAATCAAGGAACCTGCTGGAAGTTACTTGCTACAGAAGTTGTACATGAATGCTTCCATGAAGATTTGGATTCTTCCCCTATGCTTGTCATCAAGTTCTCATGGAGCTGATGCAAGTCACTCAAAGCCTATCACAGGAAGTCTGCCACAGCCTCCAATGCAGTTTTCATGCCCGTGCCCTAATGCATAGAGCCTTCACCATTGCAGCTGGGAGCTGTGATCAGAGCAAGCAAATTGCTTCAAGCCATGCAGTTATCTGAAAAGCAGCAGATTACAAGCATCTGCATACGACAGCTCAGAAACACTGTGCATTTGTAGGTCAATATCTCTGCTCCTCAGCTCTAAAAATAATGAACAATATTAACACCACTTTTTCCACCCGGGGATGTTGAAAAGGAATTTGTAAATCCCATTTGGGCACTGCACTGACTGGCATAAAAAAAGCTGTTGTGATCCAGGGCTCATTTTGGTGTTATAATCCAGGGCTCATTTTGGTGTGTTCTTGGAACACTTTGAAGGATAAGGAAGAGTATGTAGAACAGTCCCCTCAACTGAGTGATCTCCCTCTATTATGCACTAAATGCAGCAATAAAATTCTGGAAAAGGTTAGTATTTGATAATGGAATTAAACAACATGCAGAAGAATGCTATATTATAACTGAAGTGGCAATCTTTTGGTGCTTAACTTTGCAGCAATAATATAATTCATATACAGATGAATGTTCTTTTTGCATCCACATTTTACCTCACTACTAATAATACCAGTATATACTCACGTGACTATAACCAACAGCTATAACAGATTTAAACTGACTGGCAATGAAGGTGGTGAATTCTGTATTTCACTTGAGCCATACTTGCAAATCGTATCTCTCTGTGCATAACTACTGAAATGAAAGGCAGGATTTTTCACTTAGCTTTAAAAATATATTAGAATAAACACTAGATAGCTGAAAAGACATTCCAGCTCAACCATGAAGTTCTTCTTTAATCAAAGCCTTTAGGCTCCGCTTCCTCTTGGTGGAAACTGCTGAACAAGGACAGCTGCGAGGAAGGAACTGTGAGCTGATGGGACAGAGGCATGGGTACAAGCTCTGACAGCTCCCACCCTAGAGCTGTGAGGCTGATAAACAAGGAAGCAAAGACTCAGTATTTGTAACTGGCTCTACTTTTGTTCTGCAATTTGCATTCTGTCTCTGTGAAGAAAGAAAATGGCTAAATCCCAGGAGCCTTCTGAAAATTAAGAAGCATCTGTTCAGTGAAGAATGAATACTAGGAATATTATACTATACATCTCTATTAATCTCTCTGAAAAAGGCCATTCAGTCCTCATACCTTGCCTTGCTAAGATGCCGTCCATATTTCACCAGCAAATGAACAATTGTGATTTGAGGAAAGGAGTGCAGGAGACCTAAGTTATAGTTACACACGACTGTTACTGTCTTGGTAATTAGTAATAACACTTAAAAAAACTGCAAAACGACATGATTCCTAAGTAAAATTTTGATCATTGAAACTCCCTGTTAAAACACTGAAATGGAAATATCCATCCAAATTTTATTTCCCAGTGTTCTTGATTCCAGTGGAAACCTGCACTGAAAATTGTACATTAATTTTTCTTAAGTGCTGTTGCACCTTTTCATGGTGACTTTAGATTCAGTAACATGACTCTTACCTTATTGAGAGCTTCTTGCACTATAGATTCACTCTGAGTATCTAGTGCAGACGTAGCTTCATCCAGAAGAAGAATCTTGGGATTTCTTGCTAGGGCACGGGCAATAGCTATTCTCTGCTTCTGTCCTCCACTCAGTTGAGCCCCTCTTTCTCCTACTCTAGTGTTAAATTTCTGAGAAAGAAGTAAACAAAACAGAAGTTGTGGGATGTCCCAGATGAAATCCTCCCTTCTCTGCCTTATCATAAGTACTCATTTTGTAGACAAGAGGTAGCTTTTCCAGCTGACTTGATCAAGGACAGAGGAAATATGCAACCACATCCATCCATTTAGCTCTTAGCCAAGCCCTCATATCTCCACTATGTGTTACTTGCCTAACTTTGAACATCTGGTTCTTTAAAGTCTTGATCTTTACTATATGATCAGAGAGTGCTCCAAAGCCTGGGTTTTCTCAAGATAAGCCTATAAAAGGCATCTCTGTATTTATTGAGGACTATCCACCTTTCCAGCAGGGCTGAGATCATAGGAACTCACCATGACCTATAACATTGCCTCCTCTGAACCAGAGACGCTGCCTTTGGAGCCATGGCTTGTTTCCTACTGACTGTGCCACTCCAAAATGACAAGTCTCAAAGTCCACTGTATTCTTTCATTACATAGCTGTTTAAGAGTAAATATGATCAAATAGCTCTTCCTGAGAGGAAGGAACCTCAGAATAGCCTGACACCAGAAATGTCAAATGCTTGAAAGAGAGAGGCCAAGCTCTTGAAGTAGTACAAAAATTTGAAGTAAAATCCTAGGTAGGCACTTTTCCCACACCTTTTTAACTGCAGGACCAAAAGGAAGGACATATCATTATCTATTCCTGAAGATGTGTTTTGGATGACTGATCTCACTTCCCATCCCCACCCTGAAAGGTATAAGGCACCTACTGCTAGGAGAGGGATGAAAGCTGTGAATCTCAGGCAGAGGGAAAGGTCAAGCTCCCAGCTTCTAAAAATGGTCTTAGTTCAGGACATACTTATTTTCACCCCCCATTTGCTATTGGATGTGCAGACAGCTCCTGACAAAGGGCTTTGGATTTCTGTATCTTCTCTTTAAAAGTCCAACCCTTCCCATGTCTCATGAGATAGGTAGGGATGGTAATACAGCTGTGAAGCTTCCCTTCTCTTGAATTAAGGCATTGACTTTTTTTCCAGATTTAGGCACAAATTCTTTGAGGGCAACCAAACAAAGGCACAATATCTAGTCCAGAATCCCTGAACTGAAAGTTGCTGGAGGCTATAAGACTATTTTGGGAAGTTATAGCTCGGCTTGAATTCCCATGCTCTCCCTCTCAGAAACAGGACACTAGCCTAAATGGACCTTTCGTTCTTAGACTCAAAAGAAGTTCATGAACTCACATCAGGCAGTCTAGATATAAAATCAAAAGCATTGGCTTCCTTGGCTGCTTGCTCAATTTCAGCATCAGAAATATCTTCTCGGCCATAGCGAATATTCTCAGCTATTGTTGTTGCAAACAAAACAGGCTCCTGGCTCACAATACCAATATTTTCTCGTAGCCACTTTACATTAAGTGTCCGAATATCCCGACCATCTAAGGTAATCTGAGAGGAAAAGCATATGTCAAAGCTGAGGAAATGCATTCTGTTCATAATAAATTAAGTACTATTACTTAAGTATCAGCTGCAAGTACTGAAAAATTGTTGTCTTTAGCACAAAACTATATTGGGGGAGAATTTACAACAGTATTTTTTCCATTCACTGCACAAGCTAGATGGTGAGGAATAGCCTAAACAGAGAAGACATTAGGGTGGTGGTGTTGTTGGTGTTTTGTTTTTTTTTTTGTTCCTCACCCCCCAACCATCCCATTCAAGCTGTCTTAAAGAGTTTTCCATCTTTCTTGCACACTTTTTACCCCATTTTCATGCTTCCGTGCCACTTTGCTGCCCATGCAGTTGTGGCTACAGAGTTGCCTTTCTGGCTGTGCTTTTCACCAGATCAAAGAAATAGTGCTAGTTGACTAAAAAGGAAGGGAAAGGTTTTTAACCTAGATCATCTGCAATGCAATCCTCTGAACATTGACATTAGGATAGGGAAGGACCAGCAAAGTGAGGCATTTACCATTTATTGACCAGATCTAGTGTTTAGTGGTAGAGCAGACATACAATGTGTAACGGTGGAAGCTTTTGCTGTGGATTACCAGATAGAGAAAAATAAGCCAAGAAAACAACCATTTAAAATGGGAAAAACATTTTAGTTTATGTTCAATAAAAGGAAGCAAAATACAGCAGAGCACTGTTTGTTTAAAAAAAGGTTTACACAACCTTAAAAGCCCATAGCTGATGAAAATTTCAAATTCAGGTCTTGCATCTATTCAAAGATTTGTGGTATTTACTACTTCTGGCATAGTACTGCAAGAAGGAGGAGAATAATAAAGTCAAGCCAACAGCAGAAGATAGGTAATTGGAAATTTAAGTTGTGGAAATGGGGAACTGTACAGAGGTATGCTCAAATTCAATAAAAAATAAAAATCAAGATTCAGTCAATATATGCAACTCATGCTTATCCTAATAGTTCTCAGTTTTCACTTGCAGGCAACTCACCTCTCCCTGGACAGGATCATAGAATCTCTGGAGCAACTGAACAGTAGTGCTTTTTCCACAGCCACTGGCACCAACTAAAGCAATGGTCTTCCCAGTTTGAACTTTCAAGTTTAGACCTTTGAGTATCTGGGGGGGAAAAAAAAAAAAAAAAAAATATATATATATATATTAGTTTGACAAGTTTGAACTAGATTCTACGGTCCTGCTTGGCCGGGGGGTTGGACTCGATCTCCAGAGGTCCCTTCCAACCCCTAACATTCTATGGTTCTATGATTCTATGATTAGAGAACAGTCTGTCCAGGTAACTGTAGCAATAATCAAGGCACTAGTAACGGGCACAGTCTGAAGGTATGGTAATATTAGTAAGTTAATAGTACCTGGGAATATACTGGGGCACTGGTATAAAAGAGCCTGCATCTCTGCTTGTGAAGTGTGCTAGCCTTCAGAACAAGATGGCTACCTGCAACTTGCCTTTTAGGAACGGTTCCTGGATCCTTCTGACTACCAAACTAAGCCTGGGAATCTTTTGAGAAGATTGATAACTGGAACAGGCCAAGTTCATGCCAAGAAACATTTTAAGAGTTCCCTTGCATAGACCATTGCATTCCAGTGCCTGGGAAAATTCCCCAGCACACTCAAATCAACGAATATAGACACAGCCACAGTACGCTAAATGTGATAGCTCATTTTCTCCAATTTGTGTGATCTTGTAGCAGGATTGGGGTCTTAGGTTCTACTGCTGTCCTCCATTTTCCAATGCTTAGACAGTGTCTTGACAGTTATGAATCTCACAGGATAATACTTCTAAGGTGCTAAATACTATTGCTGAGAAACAAGCCCGCTTTCTTCTATTTTTAGAATATATATGGCTGTTTTGACAAAGTAACTGCTGGCAAGCCCTTAATAAACCCCAGTCCTTATTGTTAACAACCTCAGCAACCTGGAGAGTAGTTGCAGATTAATGATATCTTTGTTGCCATTTTCACATTTAGGAACATTTTACCTCAAATGATGTCCATGTCATATATGAGTAATGCTGTGCTGTTGCCAAAATATTTGGCTGCTATGGGAACTCTTCTTGTTTATACCAGGCTGATTTATAATTTTGCCTACACATGTTTTTGCAATGAGAGATTAAAATAGTTGCAATATTGCTCTTCTTGCCCCGTGTTACATCCAGAGGTCTGTATTTCCAAGAAGATGATATCCTGGTTCCTACATTATCAAGTAGGAACTATATTCAGGATACCATAATTCCTCCAGATGCAAATAGTCACAACCACCCAACAGTCTATTTCTAACTCTCTTTTATCAGGCGAGGTGTTGTCAAGATTAAAACTGAGAACAACTAGACTCCTTAGATGTCTTTGATTTGGTTTAGCCTAGACAGGGGAAATTACAGTGTTGCATCAATTGCTTGAAAGGTTGTGGATAACTTCCACATATTTTTTGCTGATTTCTTTGGCTTTATTAAACAACAGATACAGTAGGGAGAACTGATGACTCAGTAGATTTGGGAAGGATGACAAAATATTTCTTATTTCCCTACCATTTGGCGTGCAGACCCACAACATAGCTCATCAGCCTGAATAGCATTTTTAGGAAGAAGAATTAAGAGGCTGCTCTGTCACTTCCGATTTCTGAGCCAAGAGTGAAAGAAGATGCATTACACTGACTACAGTTAGGCAGAAAGCCTAGCTCCAGGTCTGTTTTTCAGCAGCCCTAATGTCCTGGAAACAGATTTGATGCATGATGGGACAGACCTCTGATGACTGAGGTGGAGAGAGCCATCTGAAGAAAGAGCCACAGCGACAGGAACTTTCCTACTCTCACCGCTGAATTGGCACATCTGTATGCTAATTGTTGACATTTGAAATCTATTTCTACCTTTTTCTTCATCAAGTAAAACAGCAGTAAATCCCTTTTCCTTTCACCTTTATCAAGGTCTTCAAAAGATCATAAGCTGTTCAATATGGTAGGGAGGTCAAACCAACAGTATCACAACAAAAGTAATCGCCATGACATGGTGTACATAGCACTGCACAATGAGGGTACCAAGGAAAGTTCAACTGACAAAAAATAGGGATATCAGTTTCACAGAATCACAGAATGGTAGGGGTTGGAAGAGGCCTCTGGGGATCATCTACTTCAATGCCCCTGCCAAAGCAGGTTCATCTAGAGTAAGTTGCACAGGAATATGTCCAGGCAGGTTTGCAAAAAGCCTCTAGAGAGGGAGGTTCCACAACCTCTCTGGGTAGCCTGCTTCAGTGCTCCATCACCCTCACAGTAAAGAAGTTTCTCCTTATGTTTAGTAGAACTTTCTGTGTTCTAGTTTGTACCTGTTGCCCCTTGTCCTGTCACAGAGCCTTATCCTTTTGACACCTGTCCTTTAGATATTTATAAGCATTGATAAGATCTACTCCTAGTCTTCTCTTCTCCAGGCTAAACAGCCCCAGGTCTCCCAGCCTTTCCTGGTAAGAGAGGTGCCCTAGTTCCCTTATACGTTTTGTAGCCCTCCATTGAACTCTCTCCAGTAGTTCTGTGACTCTCTTGAACTGGGGAGCCCAGAACTGGACACAGTACTCCAGATGTGGCCTCACTAGGGCAGAGTAGAAGGGAAGGAGACCCTTGCTCAACCTGCTGGTCACACTCTTCTTAATGCACCCCAAGATATCATTGACCCTCTTGGCCACAAGAGCACATTGCTGACTCATGATTAACTTGCCCGCCAGGACTCCCAGGTCCTTCTCCATGGAGCTGCTTTCCAGCAGGTCAACCCATAACCTGTGTATGGTTATGTGTGTATGGGGTTATGGTGTATGGGGTTAGTCCTCCCCAGATGCAGCACTCTACCCTTGCCCTTGCTGAACTTCATTAGGTTCCCCTCCACCCAACTCTCCAGCCTATCCAGGTCACACTGGATGGCAGCACAGCCTTCTGATGTGTCAGCCACTCTTCTCAGTTTTGTATCATCAGCAAACTTGCTGAGGGTGCACTCCATTCCTTCATCCAGGTCATTGATGAATACGTTGAACAAGACTGGACCCAGTACAGACCCCTGGGGAACACCATTACTTCCAACTAGACTCTGTGCTGCTGATTACAACCCTCTGAGCTCTGTTGTTCAACCAGTTCTCAATCTACCTCACCGCCTACTCATTTAACCCACAATTCCTAGGCTTCCCTGTGAGGATGTTATGGGAGACAGTGTCAAAAGCCTCACTGAAATCAACGTAAACAACATCCACTGCTCTCCCCTCATCTACCCACTAGTCACACCATCCTAGAAGGCTATCAGATTGGTCAAGCATGATTTCCCCCTTGCAAATCCATGCTGACTACTCCTGATAACCTCCTTTTCCTCCACATGCTTAGGAGGTGACCTCCAGAATGAGCTGTTCCATCACCTTTACAGGGATGGAGTTGAGGCTGTCTGGCCTGTAATTTCCTGAGTTCTCTTTCTTGCTCTTTTTCTTTCAGTCCTCAGGCACCTCTACTGTTTTCCATGATCTTTCAGAAATGATGGAGAGTGGCTTAGCAATAACATAAGCCAGCTCCCTCAGCACACGAGTGGATCCCGTTGGAGCCCAAGGATTTGTGGGTGTTCAGTTTGCCTAAATAACCTCTAACCCAATCCTCCCTGACCAAGGGAGAGTATTCCTTATCCAGACTTTCTCTCTTACCTCCAAGGACTAGAATTCCTAAGGAGAGACCTTAACAGTAAAGACTGAAGTAAAGTGTTCAGTAACTCTGCCTTCTCGGTATCCTCTGTCACCAGGGCACCCACCTCATCCAACAGCAGACTTACATTTTCCTAGACTTCCTTTTCCTACTGAGGTACTTGAAAATGCCCTTCTTGTTATCTTTTACATCATGTGCCAGATTTAATTCCAAGAAGGCCTTTGCCTTCCTTATTGTATCCCTGAATGCACTGGTAATGTTTCTATATTCCTCCTAAGTGACCAGCCCCTTTTTCCACACAGTGTAAACTTCTTCCATTTGAGTTTTTCCAGAAGCTCCTTGCTCATCCATGTAGGTCTTGTGCCTCCTATATTTGATTTTCAACTCATAGATTATTGAACAGCAATTTTAACACCTGCCCAAAATAACTTTTGACTTCCAAATCTATATTTATGATTACATGTTTCAATCCATTTGATGGCATACTGTTGTAAATGCTATCTCACAGGTCATTTTTCACACAGGATATCACAGCAACTCAGAACAACCAAGGGACTGGAAAGAGTAACTTCCTGGTTTAACTATGAAAGGTCTGGAAGTTCTAATGACAGATCTTGAAAAAACCTATTTGGTTTATCAGAGCTCTTGTTAACAGAAGTTCAGGCTAGGAGAAATACATATTCTTCTTAGCTTTGCCGAGCAGAGGAGGATGGTGAGCAGGTATCCAGTGGCAGTAAGTCTACAGCTTGTCTTTTTGCAATATTTGGGGGAAAAATAATGTCCTATCTCCCAGTACAGGAATGCATTTTGCATTCAGGAACAACATCAAGATTAGATAAATAACACAGGCATAGGCTAGAGAATTTCAGTACAGTAGATTAATCTAAAATGAACACTTACATTAACATCAGGTCTGGATGGGTAACTGAAATGGATGTTTCTGAATTCAATTTCTCCTGTGAGTTTGTCTGGTTTGTAGCCTTCCTCAGAACTGCTATCTATGAGCCGTTTCTGGAAAGAGTTATTTAAAATACATTGTTGGTTATTAGACTTTTGTAACAGCTGGGTACATTATTCTCTCTAACTTTCTCAGCTGCTGGTTTACACTGCAGTACACCATTGCAGAGCTGCTGCATTTTACTTGCAGGATGCTGAGTGCAGGGGAACTTCTAGCAGTGAATTCTACTTTGGAAAATATAGTGTATTTTCAAATAAAACAAAATCCACAGCAGAAAATCATAGAATCACAGAATGGTAGGGGTTGGAAGGGACATTTGAGGATCATCTAGTCCAACAACCCTGCCAAAGCAAGTTAATCTAGGACAGATTACACAGGAACATGTCCAGGCAGGTTTTGAAAGTCTCCAGAGAAGGAGACTCCACAACCTCTCTGGGCAGCCTGTTCCAGTGCTCCATCACCCTCACAAAGATGTTTTCCCTTGTGTTTGATTGGAACTTACTGTGGACTGAAAGGACTCTCCAGAAGCTCCCTGTCTCTCTTGAATTGGTGGGCAAAAATATGTAATTGCAGAACTTGCCTGTACAATCTTACAAGCAAAACATGGCCCTCAGTAATCCATATAGGCAGATTTTATACTTATATCAACAAGAATGGTGTAGCAGTTTCTGCATGAACTTTCTAGACCTACTTGGTTAAAATGTTTTATACACACAGATATCCAATTGCTGCATAACACAGCAAGATCAAGGTAACAATGTTGTGGAAACCCTTTTTCATAGTAACACCAGCACTGGAGCTTTATATTATTATAGTTTTCACTAGCACTATTAATCCCTTCCTCAGTAACGCCCCCCACCTCCCTGCCACCCCAGGCCCCTGCCCAAACCCCAACAAACCCAGATCAGCTGAAATTGTGCATACATGCATTTTTAAAAGAATTCTACAGTGCCTTACTACTTCCCCTCTGGAGTTGCAAGTCTAATATTACAGAAAGACCTCATCCATAAATCTCAGATGCACATGCCACATTTCTCAGTATTCATTGTATCAAATAAAGAGGCAGGGTTTTTATATGAATGGAAATATTATGGCTTTTAGTGGTAGGCATGTATAGAGTTTATGGCTTAGAGGCTTTTGAGTGTTTTTGTTCAATCTCTTGAGGATGAAAAAAAAAAAGGGAAAAAATTAAGTGTGGTTGAAAGGCTTCTTTTCTACTTACTTAGATACTTACCTTATTGATAATCTTATATACCTCATAGGCAGCTCCACGTGCATTAGCCACACTCTCCAGGTTGGGAGCCCCCTGGCCCAGGGAGAAGGCTCCGATGAGCACAGAGAAGAACACCTGAGGGAGACAGAGGGAAACATCACGGTTAACAGTCATTACAGAGCCACGAGTGCCTGACTATTAAATTCCCACGGCTTTCTAGTGCATCCTTTCCAGGAAACTGGAATGCAAAAGTGAAAGGTGCATTTCATAGCTCTTCCTGTCCACTCCCCACTTTCCTGGGGTGAATAGTAAACTACCGACACATGCTTTTTTGGCAGGTATTACTTTTCTTTTTGATATTCTTGAATTTTCTATCATGTACAAACAGAAAAAATATCTTTCTCTGTTGCTCTCTAGATGTTCCTAAAGTTTAGAGGCTTGCAAGTAAACAATAAAATGCACAGAAGACATTGTAGCTAAATGAGATGTTGAGGACTTCATCCTAGTATCTAGCTAGAAGTTTCTTGGCAGTCTAGATCACTTGTCTTTGCTACCTAACTTCTAGCTTCAGTTTTTTCATCCTGCCCTACAATAGGGTCCATGTCAAGTGAGAGTAGTAGAGATACTTTTGTCTCTACATTGATTAGAGTGGGAATTCAAGGTGCCCTGTTCAAACTTGTTATACCAAAAGGTAGCCAAGATGAATGCCTTTTTTTTAGTTCTTTCATACCAAATGAATCTCCAACAGTTAATTTAGCAAGTACTTGGCAGAAAATAGAGATATACATACACACTTATATAATTATTTTCTTGAAGTTACAAAACATTTTTCAAAGCTGCATTGCTGTACTTACAATTAACACACGGCCGATGTCATAGTTTTTTTCTTCAGCAGTGAGCTTGGTTCCATACCAAAATGCAAGTGCATAGGATCCGAAGATAAGAAATTGTGAAACACCTAGAGATGTGTTGGTTGTAATGGATTTTTTTACTCCAACACTTCTAGCCGTCTCTAAATTAGCATCATATCTGAATGTAGATAAGGAAAACATTAATTTGACAGGTACCACATCCCATTCTGATTGGTAATTTCCAGTGTCCCTTTTTTAATTAAAAGGATTTCTGCCATAAACCCAATTAAAGTCTTACATAGAGATACAGATTTTTTTGACAGAGGACTAGTAGGCACATAATTCTTTGAATAAATCTGCTCTGACATGTGGTGACAACATTGCCATATCACTACAGAAGACATATTTAGAAAGCAATTGAGTAGTGTGGCTTTGTTATCACGATGGAAGATATGATACCACTCTTGAGCCATTTGTTTGCTTTAGTCCTGACAGGAAACTTTGAAAAAGTTTTATCAACATTACCTATCAAAGGTAAAGTTTTGTTTTCCATATTCTAAAAAGTCAAAACAAAAAACCCCTAAACCAGGTACTGAGGACGAAGGCAGGTAAACAAATAGAACCCAGCGCTCCCTCTGATATCACAGCTGTTCTCTTACTGGCCATTCTGGGAAGTCAGGAATCTTTTATTTTGGTTAATTTACTGATTAATATACTGGTTAATTTACTGATTAATTTACTGATAATATAGCAAACAAGTGGACACAGAAGATCAGTATAAAATCTGACAAGCTCAATGCGAGAATTAGTTCATCTAAGGATAGTGCATAATCATTCATCTATAGTTTCCAGCTAATAGCTTTCACTTAGTCAAGTTCATTATAGAAAGTGTAGCCTAGGAATAGTGTATCTTTCTACTTGATAGCAACATACTCAGCAGCTTGCACTTTTTTCTAATACATATTTTCTATACAATGTATAGTATACATTCTTCCTGTAGTAGGAAGACACGAAATTCAGTCAGTCAGGAAGGAATCTTAAAACACTGTGCCTAATTTTGTTCATGTAAATTGCCAACATGCTAACAATTATATTTAAATGTTCTGGCTTGGTTGTGTCCTTAAAACCAGGCCCTGCCGTCAAGTCAGCAGCATCACAGGTCCTCCAGGGAAAGGTGAACTGGATTTAAGCAATGTATGCATGATCACTCACTTACAGAGAAAGAGCTAAACCACTGCCAGAAACAGAAGATGACTGAAGGTCCATAATTCAAAAGTTGTGCAGGAGTCAATCTGCAGTTTGTCAAATACCCTAGTCAGTCCCTGGTAGGAGTTTGTCCCTAGTAGAAGATGGTCCTAGGAGACCCACAAGTTTCATATGTTTGGTTTGTTGGTTTTTTTTTTTTTTTTTTTTACATTAAATGGAGGGAGAGCTGTGCAAGAGGCTGACCAGTTAACCACAGAGCACAGAAAAGGCCTTACTAACATGGTGTTACATGGATATCTGTTATTTTGTCTCTATACCTCAAAAAAAAAAAAAAAAAAAAGAAAAAAAGAGAGAAGTAGTGTGAAGCAGCTCCTGCCACTGGATTTTCAGACACTGATATTTGCAGGGACCAAGAAGAAGATGGGGAGGAGGGGGAAACCTGATCTAGACCATCCTTTTTTTGCCTTTACTGTGTAAGCAGAAAAGGTCTTAATATAGTTACAACTACAAGATAATCAGAGCTCAGCCCTTGGAGGCAGACAAATGGAGAAGCAGGCTGTGGGACCCCAACCTAGGGCTAACATCACCCTAGAAATTTTGCACAACACTAGGGCAAACATGGGAGTTGAAAAAGATAAGAGATTCATGGATTGTATGAATCAAATCTTGTGGTTTGCCTTTCCCTACTGCATGGTATTGGTGATGTCCTGTGGTTGTATACTGAATGTTATTGTTCATGCTTCTTCAGTTATCCACTACATATATGAATAAATTTGTGGTTAGCCATGTCCATCTCACCTTTTACATGTTACTAGGGCCAACACTAGATTAGGTCAACTACAAGTGTTATTTGCAAATCATTAAAGTAGTAAAAGCCAGTGATGCGATCTTACTTAAGGCTGTTACTTAGTGAGGCTTAAATATAAGCTCATTGATCAAAGATCACAGCAGTAGTGCTCATGTTCTAGAAGTTAAGCAATTAATCACATTCTTTGCTGCATTTGACTACAAGGTAAAGATAACCTTCCCACCACTTTCACTTTAAATTCAACTCCAGATCTCAATCAGAGGAGAAACTTGAGTCTCTGCTGCAGTGATAACACCAGGTAGCCTGTATTCACTGACTAGGTCTATTTACATCTCTTTCTTTTCAGGAGATCTGTCAATTTCTAGAAGGATAAAATGACACTAAGGAGGATCTCATTCCCGTGCTTCTCCCTCCAGTCCCCCTGACTCCCACAGTGGAAAACCACAAACCCAACCCAAAGTCAAACTCCTTTTCCAGCTTTTAAACATAATAATTATTTCAAAACTTACTTTGCTAATGCCTTCTGCTGTCCATTGAAAGCCACAACAGTCCTAATTGCTGTCAAAATTTCTTCTGCCACAGCTCCTGCTTTGGCATAAGCAGACAGCTCTTTAGCAGTAAGGGATGCCAGGAGCTGGAAATTTGAATAACAGATGTTACTGCAGCACAATGTATGCACATTGTATTGATGAATAAGAATTATCAACGTTCAAGGCACAAGACAAAGTTTTAGGAGAGAAGGGGTCAACTCCTCTCTGTACCCTGAATTTTCCACAAATCCATCTCATTCTCTCGCTGTGCTCTCATTACACTAAAAGACTACATGAGAATCAGATGAGCTTCATGACTGATTCACTTTCCTCTCAAGCTGAGAATAGTCTATAAACTACTCTATGGTGTGTGCGGGGTCAGAGAGGTGTGCCATAGCTGCTCCAAGGTGTCTCTGAGGTGTTCAGAAGCTAGAGCACCAGTAGACATTGAAGTAGGCAAGGTAGTCATATCACAGCTTCTAATGTTCTTCCTAGTTTATCTGAAATGCTTCAAGTAGAAAAGACCATAGTATTACACATAAGTAACCACTTTGGAATACAAGTCGTACCCATTAATGTAGCTACAATGGATCACACAGGGAAAATATTCTCCTGTCTAAACGGGAAACCTCTCTGGATATTTCACTAATTCATATCACTCCAGCCTGCAGCAGCTGCGTATATTTCCTAGGGTCTATTCTGTGTACACCATGAAACTTGTAAATTATTTGCAAGACGTGTGTTATTGTACATGTGCAGATGGAAAGAGCTTGAAAGGCATTTGTGTTCAGAGGGAAGAATGAGAGTCGCAAATGTCTGTCTGGGCTTCCCCGGTGCTTTGCATAAGGAAATCACTGTGAGAGTAAGACGCTCTGATGCAGATTACCCTCTGCCACATGGCACAAGGACAAAGTATACGGATAGAAGGAATAGGACTTAAAAGTATGTGCTTGAGAACCCAGAGAAAAGCTACAGGAGGAGCAGAAATCATAAAGTAAGCATGAGGCCAACCTCCCAACTTAGAAACCACAGTAAGTTTCTCCCATTCTCTCCCCGTTTCCTGTGTATAAGAGTTTTGCAAAAGAGTGCATAAACCAGTTTTCTGGTTTGCTTTGTTTACTAATCCCCACACACTTACAGTTGACCAAACTGCTGCTGATGCAGCAAGCAGAGGGCTGACTGACAATATCACCAGTGTCAGCTTCCACCCGTGGATGAATCCTATAATAATCCCTGCCAGAAATGTGGCAAAAAACTGTACAAATATACAGATCTTGTCTCCGATGCCTTCATGGATGGTGTTGATGTCACTTTAAATAATAATAATAATAATAAAGATTTGTTAGCTTTGAATGCCTTTCATTCTAATTCCCTCCCCCTCCATTTCATGCTGTGTGGCCTAATGTCAGAAGCATTGCCATTTCCTAACTGGCACAGTGACATTTCTAACCACAGCTACTGAACTGTACCATTAGTCTCCCATGCGGCCAAAACACAGCAGAAACCTCCTATTTTTTAGAACTCATTTTCTTTATTTTCCATCATTCTCTGCTGTTTTTATGCCTTGTCACAAGGTCCCAAATGACCTAGTTTCTTTATCCAGCATCCAAATGAAGCAATACAAGTAAGCAGCCAAACAGCCTCCTCACCTCCCATCACCATCTCCAAATGATTTTTTCTGCTCAGCTCATCAGAGCTGAGCAGAACATTTTATGTTCTTCAGTTTGGCTGTGGTCTCAAATCAAGGGTTATCTCCATCCTGTCAGAATGGCTATCATTGGAAGAACCTCTGTTTTCCATACAAATATGCTTCCCCATTTTCTCTTCCCAGCACATACAGATATTCTAGATGAGACTGGTTTCATTTAAGCTTCTCTTCTATTTTCAGGACACAGCTCTGTCAAAAGCTACTTTAAACTTCAGGAAAAAAAAAAAAAAAAAAAAAAAGAATCAATGTTCATGCAAATGATCCCA
>JAVSBS010021930.1:0-35173 GCA_033124195.1 Coracias cyanogaster
CCATCATAGCATCACAACATCGAGCAGATCACATCCGAGAATCATCGCGTCAATCATACACTCAGAGAATCCATCACAGAATCATACAATCCATCACAGAACCCATCCCAGAATCAGAGAAGCCATCATAGAACCCAGCATGGAATCATGGAATCCGTCATAGAATCCTTTATCATAGAATCCACCAGAGTTTCATAGGGTCAACCATAGAATCCATCCAAGAATCCATTCTAGAATCCTAAAATGCTCATAGAATCCATGATAGGATCCTACTATTCATCCTAAAAAGCACTAGACAATCTGTCAATCCATCCTAGAATCCATTATAGAATCACAGAATCGATCCTAGAAGCACACAATTCTTCATCTCTTCATAGCATACATCAAAGGATCCATCACAGAATCATCAAATCCACCCTAGAATGCATCCTAGACTCATAGCAGCCATTACAGAATCATAGAATCCATCCAAAAATTCTTCATAGATTCATAGAATCCATCACAGAATCAATCAATCAATCCTAGAATTGTAGAATGTATCAAAAATTCCGTCGTCGAATCATCGAATCCATCATCGAATCCATTTTTCCATGGTAGCATCAATTCTCATCTTCAGGAGAGAAGAAATATTGGATCAATCTGTCCTAGGATCCATTCTGGAATCCATCCGAGAATTCTAGAATCCATCATAGAATCACACAATGGATCAGAGAATCCATCCTAAAACCATAGAACCCTCACACAATCCTTCATGGAATCAAGCACAGATTCCACCATCGAACCAGAGACTCCACCACACAACGGATTACTGAATCACAGCATCAATTCTCATAGGCATGAGGGACTCCTAGAATCCATCCTAGGATCACACAAACCATCTGAGAATACCAGAATCCCTCACAGACTTCATCACAGTATGATAGAATCCATCTGGAAATCCATCAGAGCATCATCAAATCCCTCCTAGAATCCACCACAGATTCCATCAGAGAATCACAGAATCCATCCCAGAATCCGAGGAGGAGGGAATCGGATTCTATCAAGGATTCTAGGATGGATTCTATGGATCTACAATGGATACCAGGATTGATTCTCTGTTTACTTGATGAATTCCAGCATTCTAGGAAGGATTCTAGGATGGATTCTAGGAGGGATTCTATGATTCTAGGATGGATTGGATGATTCTAGGATGGAACCTATTCCGTGGTTCTAGGATGGATTCTGAGACACGTTCGTGGATTCTCGAGTGGATTCTAGGATCAATTCTCTGATTTGAGGATGGATTCTCAGGTTCTAAGATGGATTCTGTGATGGATTCTGTGATTCCATAGGATTCTCTGATGGGTGCTGGGATTCTAGGATGGATTCTGGGATTCCAGGATGGATTCTATGATAGCATGATGGATTGTGCAATGGGATCTATGATGTCTTCTATGCAGGATTCTATCAGAGATTCTCTGAGGGAAGCTGGAATTCTCTGTTGGATCCTGTGATGGTTTCTATCACACACTAATGCAGCTGAGGATGGATACTCTGATTCTATCATGGATTCCATGGTACCTGCATGGATTTTTGGATGGATTCTACGATTGGATGATGCATTCTATGACTGTATGGTGGATTCAGTGATGCATCCTATGACTCTTGGATGGAATCTGTGATGGATTCTCGGATGGATTCTCTGATGGATTCTAGGATGGATTCTCTGATATTCTCTTGGATTCTATGACGCATTCTAGGAAGGAGTCCATGATTCAAGAATGGAATCAAGGAGGGATTCTAGGATGGATTCTATGATTCCATCATGGATTCTCTGATGGTTTCCATCATTCAATACTGGATTTTAGCCTGGAGTCTCTAACTGACTCGAGGAATCTAGGAAGGATTCTTTCATTCCGTGGTGCAATTGATGATGGATCCTGTCACGGCATCTATGCTTCGATCATGGATTCCGTGATGGATCCTGTCATTCTCTAATGGTTTCTAGGATGGATTCTAGGATTCCGTGATGGAAGCCGTGAGGCATTCTAGGAGGGATACTCGGAGGGATCCTAGAATTCCAGGATGGAACCTATTCCGTGGTTCTAGGATGGATTCTGTGATGGGTTCTGTGATTCTCTACTGGATTCTAGGATCTATTCTCTAATTCTGTGATGGGATCTATGATGTGTTCTATGATTCCCTAGGATTCCAGGATGGATGCTGTGATTCTGTGTTGCAATCCTTGATGCATTCTGTGAAGGACTCTATGATGGTTTCTGGGATTCTATCATGGATTCTAGGATAGATTCTGTGATGCATTCTATGATTTCATGATGAAGCCTATGAAATAATAGAATCCATCATAGAATCAAGTATTGAATCCTAGTATCAATTATCATATGGGCTGAAGAATGATAGAATCCATCACAGAATCCCTCCTAGAATCAGAGCTGACATCCTAGTATCCATTAAAGAATCCTATTCTTCTTATTATTGTGTTCATTAGTCAATCATAGAATCCACCATAGGCTCCATTATCAAAACAGGGTGCCTGTTAGAATAGTCATGAGCGCATCCTCGAATCCACCCTGTTCATGGGGAATCTGATTTTTTTTATTTCAAGGCCAGCTGCTGATCCTGACAACTTAATTATCAGTTGTGAAAAATTTGGCAAGAAAGAAGTATTCCAAGCATGGGTGAATAAGAGAGAATGATAAAATAGATCCAAGACCCCCAACTTGGGGATACAGGTGAAGCTGGCTGGAAGAATGGCTAATCTGTTTTCTCTAGTGATTTCACATTTTCATTGGACAACGGTAGAGAAAAACCCTGATCAAATGATAAATATTTTGAAAACAAACTCTTCAGCATTAATAAAGCTCAGTATTGAAGGCTTTCCTTCCACTAGGATGAAAAAAGACAACTGATGAAAAAACAAATGTAGCTACTGTTGTCTCCTGCTTATTCTACTTTGCACTGTGAGCCCTTGTGTCCTATTCTTATTCAGAAAGTCTCTCGGAGCCAAATCCATGTTCTCCTGACAAGGAGTATACTTTCACTGTAGTAAATTCACCCACAGAGAAAATGAGTGGGAATTACACAGTTATATTCATATAAGCTGAACTGAATATCGGTCACTGAGTGTTCAAGGCCTAGACCAATATGGATCCTGAAAAAAAAGGAGTGTTTTAACTTCCAGGATGCTGTCACCCAGATGCTTGCATTATGGTTTTCCTCTCAAAATCCCCAAAGAAGGCGGCATTGCTGACTTAGCTTAAGAGAAAAGGAAAAATAAAATAAGCAAGACAAATATGTTTTCAAATAAAAATAAGCAAGCTCCTTTCTGGTCAAGACTTTTCACAGTAACTCCATCCAATTTCAGTTGACTAAGGTTGTTGAAGCTGATTGGGTTACTCTCAATACCTTTGTACATTGTACATAATTGCAACATGTGCCTGGCAGAAGTATTTATGGCCATTCAACATTTTCATTCCTAATTCCTGAAATGGAGAGCTGGAGCCCTCCGCTTTTAGTCCTAAGTCTTTTTCACTGTGACATGTAACATGTAGGACTTGGGATGTGGTAGCATGCCCAAAGCTGTGCTGTCCTTATCCATCTGCCACTTCTGCTCGCTAGCCCTGAGAAATGGAAATAAGATGGCACTGGCAGGCAGCAATTTGGGTGTACCAAACAATGGCTCCACCCATTGAAGTGAAAATGCCGCATAGATTTCCTGGTACAGAAACAATGTAGAATACATGGCAACAAAGAACAGAGGGGTGACATTAACTAATGACAGCCAACTGACTTATACAGCGATCGAAAAACTTAATGGTGGGTAGGCTGGGGGATGGAATAGTCAAAGGAAGATTGGATTAATGTAGATCAATGTTCTTAAATGGGGCTAGCTTAAATTAGTTACCTATACTAATATCTGAGCATCTAGAGAAAGCCACAAGTTGTGCAGGGGAGGAAGCACCACTAAAAGTAGGTAGTTGTTGATTGAGTTTCCTAACTGTAGATACAGGTGTGCCGTTTTCAGTACCCCACGGTAAAATTTGGAGCACAATGTCTCTTTTGACCACTAGATGCCACTGAACAGCTTTAATTACAGGCCTTCATGATGAAGTTGCAAAAGTCACAATGCTTTATGAGAACAATTCCATATTTCTTTCAATGCGTCTGCAGTAACATAAGCAACGTTTCTTGTAAAGATTCCTCATGTCAAAGAGCAATAATTCCCAGCACTATTTAGATGCTACAAAACCAGAGCATACCTGCTTCGTCGGTAGTGATGGTAAGCTCATTGCTGGCCTCACTCTTGCCGATGCGATTCTTGGCATACATGCGAATGTTGTAAGTTGAGGAAGGGTGGAGGTCAATGATAGTGGCCTGGTTCAGCTGAGGGGAAACATCTTTGGTTCTCTGAACAGAATCCCAAGAATCTATTTAATAACAGGTTAAAATAAGAAAGACAAAAAATGATGTTAACTTCACTAACACAAGCATGCAGTTAAACCGTCTCACAGAGCAGGATACTGCCATTGCTGAATTAATCCAGAAAATGCCTGCTGCCACAATCAAATTGAGTGTTCACCTTCCTTAACAGCACTCCCAACTGCTCCAGATGTGGTCCTGTGAACAACGGGATCCCGGGCCCAGGGTCATCATCAAATCTGAGGAAATAGCTACTACTTTGCCTTTTTTTTGAAGGGGTGGTGAGGCCAGAAAAAATGACCCAGTTTTCTCTGTGTGGGTACACACTGTTTTTTACCATTTCTACATTGAAACTGTGAAAAAGGTGGGAGCTGCTGACCCGAAATGGATCCTCACTCAGCAAGAAGGCTGGTGGAATTGAGGACTCTTAGGCCAGCAGAGATCAGGCAGAAAGTTTGATTCCAGACTCCAGGAGCTCAGACCATAGGCAAAAAATAAGCACGAGATTCAAATACTTAGATGTGAGGCTCAACACCTTCCAGGACTGATGCTATTTCCCTGACTCGTATTAAGATGCAGGAGCAGTTTGATACAAGGGAATGTAGAACCCTCTTAGCTGTTTGCATGTATCTGTAAAAGGAGGAGCACGTTGTTATTATTCATGCTTACTATTCATCTCCTTGTTATGTTTTTACCAAATTCTCCAGACATGTAATAGGAAAAAGGACAGATATTGGCTAAATGCAGTAACTCCTTTTCATCCAAGCATTCAGTTGCTGTAAAGAAATAATAGAATTTTTCTATGTAAAGCCTCTTGATGTCTTTTATGCGATGCCATCCTTCATTCCTTTCTTACTGCAGGCATTTCTTTCTTACTGTCTTCCTCCTTTAACCTCTGAAGCATCCTACGGGGAATGTCACTGGAGGCTCTACAGGAGTGTTTTACAGTATGGGTCACTGTAGGCAGGATCGCAGAAAGCTCAGCAGATAAGAAAGACTTGTTTAAAAATAGAAAGCTCACTTAGATACAAAATACTGCATAAACTCTTTTGTATGAACTCGCTGAAAGATGCACAAGTTGTCCCAATGACATCTGCAGTTTACCTGGTGGTAGAGTATGTTTGCTTGTCTGTGTGGCTACGTTTACCCAGAAAACATTTTGTAATCTGACTTTTAAGGGCTAATCAAATTCACTTGAAGGTATTTTTCCTTGGTAACAGTGTTTGTCACAGTTCTTTCTATAGGATACTTGCAGAAACTCTAAATGAGTTACCTACAGGGAGCGCTTCTACAACTTGCTTTCGGTTTGCTACAACTTCAAAGAATTTCTTAAACTTTACAGAATTTTAACCACCAGTTACACTCTATTGTGTTAAATGTTATACAAGCAAGAAGACTCTGTCTCTTCCAGTGTGCCATGCCAAGAGGAAAGGAAATTTTTAAAATGACCTGCTTGGTATGAAGAATGTGTTAAATTTCCCTTGAAGATGATGAGAATTTCTTTCAATATGGTCCATATTTTCACTGGGTTCTTTCAAATACTGACCTCTGAGTGGCAGGACTCTGTAGTACCTACTAGCTGCTGAAATCAAATAAACAAATCTGGCAAATTCTGGTGATTCTTAGTAGATTAAGTAATGGCACACGATGGAAAAAGAGAAAGATTAAAACTCAGAGTCTCATGTATTTTTAAATGCAAGTTTCCCATGTTTATTTGCAACTCATGCATGGACTTCAGAAGTATATTTTAATACATTTATCCCCTTTTTGAAGGGTAAAATTAACCATCAAAAGCAATCCCTCCTGATTGAGTCACTCCAGAAAGAAATGAAGCAATTTCTCTCCAAAACTGTTTTCTTTTGAAAAATTCAAGTGTTAATACAAAAAAAGAAACTTCATTTTGTTTTCTTCTGTCAAACCCTAAAAATATTTGCTTGCTTACTCACAGTAAGTGAGTAAGGTATTAAGATGGACTATAGGTTCTTCTGGTTTTTTATCGTTGTTCCAGACAGCTCTAAAAATCTGCTTACCTAGGAAGACTGAGAAAGCGCAGAAAACAAGAACTGTGATTGCAAAAGAAAAAAAAAAAACCCAACACAAAGTTAAAAGAAAGGGTGAAATTTTTAACATATTCTTTATTCCACTCATAAAATGTTACACCCAGGCATTTCTTGGTGTTGTACCAAACGCACACTGACACAGTGATCTTATGGAAAAATGTATGATTTTATGAAAACCATCAGCTTTCCACCCTGTTCCTCAAGGAAAGGTTGAAGCCCTGGGATTCCTCTGCTGCAGCCAGCTGGGACCCCTGTGCCTGCTCCCTAGGGCTGGAGGCAGGGCAGCAGGTGGTCATCACCCCCTCGGCAGCCTTTGGGGACCCACATACCTGTTCCTATGTCCAAACCTTTCTGTAAATCTCTGATGGAAAAGTCTGATGGCTACGTATCAGTGGTTTCGACAGAGGGCCAGGTCTGAGTGTCACAGATACACTTCTGTACAGACAGGCATTGTGTCTAAATACTTGAAGGAGCCTGAAATGCTGAGTTCCCACTATTCACACTGTTCCTTCATGGAAACTGGACCCTACAGACGCCACCTATCTGAGTGACAGGCAACTCCATGCTTCTTCTAGAAGGTAACTAATGTCTTTTTTGTCTGATGCCATGACAGGGATAGATAGGATACATGAGAATAGCACCATTTAGTGAAGTCCATGCGAGGACATGGTCACATGCATGTTCTCTGAAATGGAAGTTCAGCAGTTTTCCTTCTTGAGAAGCCTGGATTATGTAAAGCCATTCCTGAGTCCTTAGGGCAAGTGACACAGGTGTAAAATTCTCACTAAACACAACTGTGCAGTATACAGCTTTACTTCGGCCTGAGCACATCTGGATTGTGTAGGTTTCCCTAAGTCTTCTTCTGTCCCTTTAATATCTGAAACTGTGTGAAGTTTTCTTAATTACCTCTTCTTTGTTCTAACTTCCTCCAACTACTCTGTGCAGGTTCTTCAGTAACCATCTTCGGTGTTTCATCTTCTTGATGATTTAATGACACAAGTTATGTGCAATAATTAAAAAAACAGATCCTAGTTTCTCTAAACATTCAGTCTCAAATTAAAAAAAAATGATATTTCTGGTTTTTGCAGTGACAGGAAGAGAACCTGCTCTTTTTAGGACATGACCTCAAGTATTTGCCTTCATATACAGGTAAAGAAATATTTTCATAAGCGTCAATTCTACCACCCACTACTTTTTCTTTCTTTCAAGTTTTTAACCTTTATCGCTATGTTGCATGTTGATGTTTTCATTCAGTCTGATGGTGCTTCATTTGCTGTCTTGCTGCAGATTTATCATGCCATATTACAGAGACATAATTTTGCAACGCAAGTTCACAGTGATTACTACTTAATCTTTGCCTGCATTCTGCATTGTCCCTTGAAAACACTGAACTGAATCTAACAAAGATGTTTTAGAGCTCTGAATTCCCCTTCTACCACTGCTTCAATCAAAAGGAAAGCAGCTCAGTCTTCCTCAAGGAGGTATGCTGAGTTACAGCATTCAGAAATACAAGTGATGTTTTAGAGTGAGAAAGGAGCCTATCAGGCAAGAATGACTTTCAAAAGTTGTTCTGGAGCAAGTGGGTGGTTGGAAAGAAAGGAAAAGAATAAAAAAGGAAGCAAGCCCAGAAACTTTTAGATATATACGTCCCTTGAAGGCATCCTTCCCCTAGTCTACATGTCCAAACCTGTGATTCCTGACTAGAGCCTCAGTGGCGAATTTTCCCTTTTAATCTTTCAGGGACCATGCTCGCCTGTACATTATCAATTTCATTTACAATGCCAATGCAAAAATGGTGACTGATATTTAACACTCTTGAAAATATTTTGTCTAGTAATGAAAGCTTCACATTTTTCACTAAGTAAAGCACAAAGGGAATACACAATGTAGACAATGAAGAACAGTAAAAATGGATAGAAGAATAATTTTTTTAAAATTCGCAAATTTTAGAATTTTATTAACAAATACATTTTTACATCTCATAACTAAAGGGAGAAGACTATAAATGTACTAGAGTTGTTCTGATAAACAGAATTTTTCATTGATAAGCACACATAGAGAACTCCTATTTGTGGACTATGTCCCCTTATAAATAGTCCAACAAGCTCCAACATAAAAGAGTACAATACAATTTCTCAGTGTCCTTTTAATCATACTTGAAATATGTAAACATTGTTCCATTGCAATTTCCCTTCTAGTCTCTTCTCAACTCATGAGTCAGGGACAGCGCTTAACAATGTGCCTAATTTTAATGTGATCTTACATCACAAACATAGTTCCAACACACCTTGAATGTTTTTAAATTTCAAAAGGCAATCAGTATTTTGAGGCTTAATACTTACAAGAGCAGGAACACTTTCCTGACTTAGGGGGTTGCAATTTCTAATTTGGTAAGTATCGATCTCATTCATCTTATTAGATGTTCATTGATGTGACTACATGGTGACCTATCAGAAAGGTATCTGCTCACATTGGCCTGCCAGTATGTGCCACTGATCTTATCCTTCAGAGAATTTCCAGTATGTTACTGAAAACCCTGCTTGGTGCTTCAGCAAACTACCGCACAGCTTTCTTCCTCAGGATATTGTCACAACTACCCTTTTTCCACTGCTAACTTTCCAGGGAAGATGACATGCACTCATGTATCAATGGAAAATAACTTCTAAAAATCAGCACTAGAGGAAAAGATAATTTTTGAAGGCAGGTACTTTTTCCATAGGGAAAAATAAAAAAGAAAAAAAATTCAAATGCAGAAAAGATAAGAAAAATCACTAGGAATCAGCTAGCAAAGCCATCATAACAGCTATCACTTAGAATAGCTTGTTTTACAACAAAATTTTCTCCCCTTACATGTATGTTTCTCTGGTAAAAGGGAAAAGCAGCAATTGCTAAGCTTAATGTCCTTCCCTCAGAAAAAAAAGACAACAAATGAAGATAAAACTTACTGTGGAAGATTAAATAAACCGTGGTAAAAATTTCTATCAGGCAGTTTCAATTTATGAATTATCTTTTACAATACAAATTCAGTGATGAATGACTAGTAATGAGGATTACTTCAGAGGAAGATTACTTCTTACCTGACTTGTTCTTGCACTCAATATCGTAGCCGGTGATTGGGCTGTTTCCATCAAACCCCATGGTCCATCTGAGGGCAATACTGCGTGCTCTCACCTCTCGGATTTCTATCTCAGGGGGGTCGGGTGGCTCTGAGTAAACACACACACACAGTTTTAGTCAGAATAAAGCCTGTACTCCTAACAAGATAACACAAATGAGTGTGGCACTGGCATAGCTTACTGGTGGTAAGCTCTCATGGCATTTTCTCTGGTCACTTATTAGTACCCTGAGGAGTTAATCACTTGAAGAATACTCAACAGAGGAAGGAAAAGTCAGTTTTCAAATAGGAGTCAATGATGTAATTGTGAATACTGACTTCGGTTTAACCTTCTTATATGCAACATAGTGTTGCACTTCCTTAAAAACACTCTAGATTGGACTCTTCATGCTAGAAAAGAGTTTTTCCTTCAACACCACATTTCACTGATACTTCTACAGTTTTTACACAGAAGATGATAGTAGAAATATGAACACTAGGCTTAAAAGAGATAAATTTGATGGGGGGGAGGGAGTAAAATATCTATCTCTGAGTATGTTTAAAAGTCTTCACTTAGTAATGGAATAATTTGATAACAACATAAGATTACACTAAACCCTCTTTCTGCCTCTAGAGTTAAGGATGTAAATAAACTGCATTTATATCCATTTTACCATCCCTTTGAATTGTCACAGAAATTTAAATGAGCAGTGGTATAACTTAGAACTTGTCCCCAAACTCCACAAGAATTTTTTGACAGAGCTGCCTTAGGCATTCACAGAAATCTTCTGTTACATGAATTCAAGAGTGGGGAGAACGAAATTTGGAAGCCGTAGAAATTTATTGTGTGCATGCTCAAAAATTATCAAAGCACAGGAACAAAGCATCACACAGAAATAAGCCACGGCCAGTGGCTGAGTCCTGCCCATGCGCTCCATCTCAAATACTGTCACCTCAGCCACTCCAGCATTTGCTGCCATCTGCCTGAGTGAAACTCTGCAGGAGGAGTACCCCAGCCCCAGGAAACATAGTTTCCTAGAGTCTGTATTGTGCAAACTGACTGATTAAACTTGAAATATTTTGTTGAAAGGTCCACAGTAGGTTTAACATTTCTCTAGAGATAAAGTCAGATCACTTTTGCTTTACTTCAAACTTGGTTTTAAGCGCTTCTGTTCCTTGAAAACAAATGCAACCCTCTCCCTGCCCCCCTAAAAAATAAGCCACTCATATCCACTGTCCCTACTGAAGATGAGAGTTTCAACTTTATCTTTATTAGATTGTCAGATACTGTATTTATGATAAAATTGTCCATATTCAATTGTACAGATCTAGAATAACTTGATCTTATCCTTTATTTTGATTTAATCTGTGATGCTGGAAAATGAAAGACTGAGCATCTTAATGTGGCTCCTCATTTCCTTGACAAAGGGGAATACACTTAATTAGGAATCAGAGCCTCCCTCCCCCAACAGATTTCTGAGGATGGCATACACTTACTGTACTACAATAGCTGTGTTTTTTTCCTTATGTTGTCCTCTTCCTACCTTGCACAGTGAGCTGAATTATTCCACGATCCTCCCCATAAGAATTAATGGCATGGCAGGAAAAGAAGCCAGAATCTTCACGCACAGTTGGCAAAATCTATAGGTGGTTTGAAAAGAAGTGATTGATTGAACAGCACGCAGAGAAAATAAACCAACAGCTTTTCTGTATGGTGCAAGAAAAATTGTACAAACTGTTTTACTTGATGGTAATAAGTAGATTTTGCATGTTATACACATACATACATACATACATACGTATAGTAAAGAATCCAAAATACTAAGACTTATCAAAACTAGCAACACCTGGGCTGAGGAAGCAGGCTAACGGCTCTACATATGTAGTCAGGAGTTGGAGCACCACCTATTCCTGTAGTTTCTCATTAGGAGTCTTGTTTCCAGTTACTCGTAACTTTGCCAAGTATTTAAGAGTTGGCTGAAATTTTCCCTACAGAATGGTGCCTCCTGCTGCCTCCAAATTTTTCCAGTTATTTCTGAACCATTCAAGTGGCTGAAGTCTGTGTGGAGGAAATAAAGGTTCAAACACTGGTGATGAACCCTGCAGTATTCAGCGTGGTGCATCAAAACAAAATTTTGGGTGGTCTTTCATTTCAATTTGTTATTTAATAAAATAGAAGGTTATACATAATCTTTATATACATGATCATAATGACATTTTTCTACAGGACCACTGCTTCATTCAACATAAAATATGGAGAGGAATTTTTTTAATAAGCAAATATTCCAAATAGCATTTTCTCCTCATTGCTCAGTGTGCTGCTCCACACTTTATTTACTGCACACAGTTCAAACTGTGCCCTGAAGACAGACTTATTCATTTTCTCATAGCTATTTCTGTGGCATTCACCTATGCAACACCCATTTCAGAAACATGAGTGAATTAATTTTCATAAACCCTGACATGGTGAAAAGTATTACCACCATTTTGTATGGGGAATTAAGGAACCAGACATATGATAATGTTTGTGGTTGCTTGACAAGTTGCCACATATTAGCTGAGCCATGGTAACTCAACATGCTCTTTATGCCTCAGAAAAGCCAAGGTAATATAAGCACAATTCTCATTCACCACTGGTTAAGATAAATGAATTAATTTCCCACTCACTACAAAGATATTGGAGAGTTATCATAGGACATGTGGTAACTTGCCAAACTGTGTTAAGTTGCACATGTGGCTAAGCTTTGAGATGGGAAAATAATTTTTTTCAGAGCCCAGTTTGATACATCTAGGGCCTTCTTTCCCTGCCTCAGAGTCCTTAGCAATAAATAGCATTTCATGTGTTCATAACAGCTTCCACTGAGTTAAGCTGCAGCTATGAGGGCTTAGTACTTCTGCAAATCAGACCCCAAGGGCTCAAGGCAAGTACCTAGAAAACAAAGAACACAATTATTGGCCACCTGTGAAAAGTTTGGTTTCAATGATCACCCTTGCATCACACAGTGTCTTTCATTACTCAACCCTAATTCAACTCCAGAGAAAATCCAAGTCATGCCTGACTGAGGCAGGGGTCCTGCAGAAAAAATAAAAGCTGAGTATACAACTAAAGATAACATCATCATACACACATGCAAAAGTATTGAGTTAAAAGCTTCAGAGAAGACCTTAATCCTGGTATTTTCTATTTTGGGAGCATTTTATCTCTCAGGAGGCAAAGGTTTAGTATGTAACATACATATGGATGTAGAACACTACTACCATACACAACTGCTTCAGAAGATAATTCTCCAAGCAGATCTCCAGCCTTCCAAAAAGAAATACTGTTGTGCATCCAGGCATTATTTTATTAATGTTAATAAGACAAATAAGAGGGCAGATAGGTCTAGGGGTCTATCACAAAGTCACACATAGAATTTATTCTTCCTCATAGAAATCAATGACAAAGCTCCTTCACAGAGAGCAAAACCAGATTTTTTACTGGATATTGTTCAACACGATTTTTGGCTAGTAAAGAGAGAGATATACCTTAAGAGTTACACTAGAATATAGACAGTCACCAGAGAGCTAAAGAAATATTTCCCTGAGTCTGGTAAAAATATTTTAAAGAATGAGACTGAAAAATGGAAAATCAAGGCTTTTGACCATCTCTAAGAGTTTTTTTAAAAATAACTTAGATTTCATAAAGGTACATGTAAAAATACAAAGAAATAGACTGATAACATGCTCATGTTGGTAAATTTGGAATTTGAATGAAAAAAGCTGTATCCTAGCATACTGAGGGCAAAGTCATAGCCTCACCCACTGTAGTTGACACCAGAACAGCAAGAGTTTCCTGTGCTTCCACGGCAGGTGGAAGCTTCCCCACGGTGCTTGGGGAAAATTAAGTCCCTAAAACAGCAGCACCACTTGTGTAGCCGCTCAATCTAACCCAGGTCAGCCGCTTGGGAGTTAATAGAGTCCCACATACTGATTGGTCAGACAAGTGGAGATGTATGGTTCCCACACTACCAGACAGATGCCTGTCACAGAAGCAGAAGTGTAGATGCAGACTATGACTGTTTGCTTGGTGGCCTGGTGACTTCTACTACTGTGTACAATAAGTGTCAAATACTACCAGCAGCAGTGGATATACTACTTGCGTATCTACATGTGCCTTTTCCTTCCATCTCACTTTGAATCTGATGACTAACCTGACTGTGTAAAATGGTCTCACAAGCCCCACAAAGTGAAAGGAAGAGAGAAAAATTACTTCAAAAAGACAGCATTTTTATCTCAAAACAGCTTCATGATTTTGGTGAAGGTAAGCCTAACACAAATCAGTGCTAGGCATCAGATATTCACTTAGTGTTTATCAGCAGTATACTCAAAACTGAGCTGTACCACTCCAGGAAGGACAGGCCAAGGCATTAACCACATTGATCCTGAGAAAGAAAGGATGCAGGGGCCACGAGCCAAACTCACTCTCTTGTTGCCTTTGGAGAATGGGCAAATGGTGACTAATTTTTCTGGGGAGTGGGATGCAGAGGTTTCCTCTATCTCTTCTTGCTGCCAGCTCTCCAGGGCTGTGCCACAGGTGTAGTGAGTGGTGGGGCTCTGACCTCGTAGGGCAGATGTAGCTGTGCATCCCTATCAAAACTATATCAAGCAACAGTCTCACACATATAGATGAGTCATGGGTCACTTTGCTTTCTTACCTGCAGAGTAGAGATCACTTCATCTCCAACTTCCTTGGTGGAAACAAGGTAACGGGACATTTCAGGGTTAATGATTCGGTCTTCTTTTTCCCAGCGGACTATGATGGGTTTCTCTCCGTGTGCTGTGCAGCTCATCTCCTTCTTTTGACCTTGTGTTGCCAAGGTGGTATTTGGATAGGAAGTTATCATAGCTGGAACTGAAAACAGACAAAACAAACAAAAAAATCATGCTTCAGTGAGCTGAGTAGTCTGATGATACAGGGTTAGCTATATGGTTGGCTCTTCAGTCTAGGCCTCATTCAACTTGTCTATAGTTGACCAGATGACCAAAAATAGGATAGATCATTTTACTTTCATTCCTTATGATTGAAGATGGGTCTCAAAGGGAATGTAGCATAGCGGAGTTGGGAGTGGACTGTGGGGCTGTAGAGAGAAGATGTGAAGCCAAAGGAAGCCTGGATTGTTTTGATACCCACAGGACAATTAGTAACATAATTTAAATATTCACAGTACATAAAGGTACTGTAAGTAATAAGCATTCAGATATAGGGCCGATAAAGAACTGATAAAAATTTCTTATTCCTTCTGATGAGATGCTGTTTTATTTGCTGACACAGATATGCTCTACCATTTTGTGTGACCATAATGATCTATCAAAATGAAGGCTCAATTATGCCAGGATCTGTAAAAAGTTAAAAGAAAGGCTTTGCACCAAAGAGCTTGAAGTCCACATATGTGCTGAGTGCATAGTTCAACTGCACTGAACTGAAAGTATAATTAAACAGACAATAAACCTACCTAGACTTGAGTTTTTATTGTATTCAGAAGGTATTTGCAGTATAGTTTGGACATAACCATCAAATTCATTAATCATTCAGGACTTTAAAAAACCTTAATTTTGAAAAAAGTACTCTCTTGCTAGCAAGAATAGGCTTAAATCCCAAGTATTTTCACATTTTGCAATAAAAGAATTCTGGGAATAGGAAGAAAACGTCCTCAGGGTTTTACTGCAAAGCCCTCAAAAGATAGTATTTTTGAAACAAGATGGTCTCTTTGGTGGCCTCAGCAGCCTGTCCTTTCCTTCTGATGTGATTTTTCTCCTAATGAATAGCATCTGGGCATTCATGAGTAGGAAGAAGCAAAGCCCACGAGTCTGTCTTTCTGTTCTGGCCCATTCTCTGCTTGGGAGAGGCTGAAAAGCCCTGGACAGCACACAGAACTACTCTCTTCTGAATCAGCCTGTCCATTCTTTTCAAAGCATATGAGGTGGCAATAAAGAGTTGCTTCTCTAAGCTCTTGTGCTCCAGGGCTGCTTCCTTCAATAATCCCGTTCTCCTTGTTTTTATGCATGAACACTTGCCTATTCTCATCAGAATAACTCACTCATTCCATCTGAACTTCTCTGGGTTTCTATTTTCAGAAGATTACATTGATTTTAGGCGTTCCCAGTCTTTCCTCCTGCATAGATTACATCTATTTTTACCAGACAGCAAAAAATTTCCTTATTTAAATGAATTATTATAATTGCTACTCAGAAATGCTAATACTTGGTGGCATGACCTTTTCACATGCCAGAGCTGTTGATGCTTGGATATGACAATATGTCAGGATTCAGCCCTTTCTGTTTAAAGGCTTCCTGAACCAAAACGATCTGATTTGAAAATTAACAGGGCCATGAAGCTGTGGGTTAGAGTTACAAATGGGATCTATTTAGAGGAAGAATTCTTAGAAAGGTCTTATGTGAGACACTAGGCATTGATATGCCTTAGCTGTGAAGTACGTTTTGTTTAACTGTTTGGATATTAGGTATGGATTAGTTTTGTCAAAGAGAAGCATTCAAAGAGAAAAAATGATGAATAATTAGAAGAGAAAATCAGGACAAGTTTGATTCTGTCTTCCAGAGAATGAAAAAAGTTTCATTTTTATCTGGCGTCTGTCCAAGTACTAGTACCCACGAGGAGGTGACTTTCAGAAAGTCACTTTTTGTGGCCATCTGCTTGTTGCTTCCAAATGCAGAGGCTAGCATACTAGGCCTACACAGCTGTGGGCCATGTGTACACCGGTATGTGCACTTGAACATCTGCCCTTATCTGCAATGCCTGAAATAGAACAATATATTCTTTTATGCATTTTCTTCACCAATAAAATTCCAAATTCAAATCAGCGGCAGGCTATTAAGGAGCTCACACTGCCATCATTAACTTGTGCCACCACCTTTCTTCCTTCCATAATCTCCCAAGCCTCTCTCTTGTTCCTTCTTTCTTCATTTGCCACATTTCTGTCTTTTCCCTTCAATGCAAAACGCTCCAGTCCCTTTCACCTCTCCCTCTCCTCTTCCTGTTGCAACCTCCTCAGGTCCTCACATGTTCCCTAACCCCTATATCAGTGTTTTCCTTCTCCAAACTCATTTCCCGTTCCTAATTAAATAATGCCAACCTCCTAAGTCATTTAAGTGATTTTCTCTGCAGGTGCAGTTTCCCTTCCCATCAGTATCTTCTACTTTGGTTTCTCTGGTGACGGAGCTAGCATGTGCTTAGCCTGCCTGGGAGCTGAGGGTAGTGTATCCCCATGAACTACCTGAGCTCCCAGGGTGCCCAAGCCCCAGGGTGGGAGGCCTCATTGTTTGGAGCAGGTGAGCCTTGCACTGGAAGGTCTACTCTCCTCCTCCTTCATGTGTAGGAGCACATAGTGTGCATCCACAGAAAATGGGACATTTGGATTTGGATTTAAATCCCATGGACCTCGAGAAGCCTGTCTCAGAGACTCTTTCCTCACTCAGATCTTCTAAACAGCTGAGTACCAACTGCCCCCTGATGGGTGATGGTGCCAAACCAAACCCTGTGACTATCTTGTTGTTTTTAAAAAACAGAGGCTAACTTATGAAGCCCTTTTTTTTTTCTAACAAACTTTCCTCACAAGAGCAGCATAAAAACATGTAAAGGAAGATGACTTTATTCCCTCAGATACAGCTTTATCCCTGCTTATCCTTCCCTTCCTCTCACATAATCTTCCACATGGGTTCCTTATTGCCATAGCAATGCCTTACAGCTAAATATTTCCCCTTCCTCCAAAGCTGATTTTTTACTCTTCACTATTTATCTCCAATGATCCTAAACCATAAGCTCTTCTTTTTATCTACCTCTATGTCAAAAGATTTCTGCTAGCAAAGCCACATTCCCAAGGATATTTTAGACAATGTATTCTCCATCCTGTATCTTTAATCAAATTACTGATGCAAATAACTGAGATAAATATGCTAGCTCTTTACTGACAAAATAATCTAGAAAACTGTAAATAAGCAATCTAAATCTGTACTATATATGCATGAGCTTCTCTCAGGATGTCTTAAAAAAAAAGTGAAGTAGAAATACATCAAGACGATTTAGATGCCATATGAAGAGTATGTATTATTTATATATCTTCAAGTGTACATTACATAGACACACATACGAATTATATGTATTTATATAAGAGAATTTTGGAAGGGAAGGGTATGTGGCTGTGCACGTTCAAGGAACGCAGGGTGTCTGTCATGTTCTACAATTTTGGAGTAAGCTTTCCTATGGGACAAATTAACACAATTCTCTCTCCTCTGTTGCTCTCTTTGTCTTTATCTGAAGCATGCAATGTGGTTCTGGGCATTGTTAAAGGTCTTTTGGTCAAAACTGGACAAAATAAAAACTACACTTTATAGATTATGGTGATTTTCATTTCCAAGGTATGCATATTGCTTCCAGCAGCATGAATCTGAGAGATTTCTCTGTTTAAAGTTGCACTTCTGCTTGGAAGGCTGATTTTGTTATTCTTTTTCCCAGGTAAGCCCATAGTTTTCCTCTTTGTGGCAACCCAGGAAGGAGTAATCTCACTGCTTTATGGTATTAACAGCTTCATCATTAAACATTGAGGTACAAAATTCAGTAGTCGGGGTTAGTCTTAATAGTCATGGAACTGGCTTAGACAAAACAAGAACCTTTTGTCCCACTCTTAAAGAAAACAGAACCTGGACCTTTCCTGAGATTCGGTAAAAATGATTTAATCTGACTTCCTTTTCTCTGCTACTGCTGTTTCATGAACTGAATGCAAATAAAAATGAAAACATTTAATTACCTTGACAAAGATTTGTCTCATTATCCAGAATAAGGAGGCTATAGTAAATTAGATGAAGCTTGAGCAAAGTAACAGAAACTTTTGAATCCTTTTAGAAAAAACCTTCATGAGTTACTAAAAAATTGAAATTCACATTCACCAGGAAAAACTATTTACCAGGGAATAACTATTTTTTCTCTCTTTTAGCTTATAGATGGAAATAGTCACATGGGAAGAAAGCAAATTAAAAGGCTCTCTATCTTTTAATTTATAATTATATTAAATTTATATTCTTAATTAATGAGAAGAGAGGAATACAATACTGCCAACACCACAATTAATGGGGAGATACCATGTGACACTGTATGATGTGTTTTGAACTGTATTGAAAGTTGGATTGCTGATTATAGCCAAACACTAATGCAGATTCAAGCTGCTCTTGAGAAAGAGGATGGAAAAGATGCAGCACATAAACAAATCTAATGACATAATTGTCTGGAGATAACTGAACACAGTGATACTTTGGGAATGTGCTCAGTGACACACGTCCTGAACTCTCTCAGCGTATCAGCCTGTCTCACCACGTCTCCACTTCTTTTGGTCTGAAGATCTTTGCCCTGGCAGAGTGTCCTCCCACATAACTTGGCTCCTTCATTGGAACATGCTCAAACTGTTCAGTTTGGGGGAATATCTGTCACCACAGTGGGATTCATCTTTCAAGCATCTATCCCAAGCTAGACATCATAGACTTTCTCGGTGGAAAGAAAGATATTTATAGATTGCTGTTCATTTAATCAGAACTGTGCCTCAAAAGCCTCTTCTTTACACTGATTGTTCAGGAACCTGCAATGCCTTGCTTAGTTGTGGAGACGTGCACACTAGTGCTGTAAGAAAGGAAGATGAATGCCATCTGTTTTTTATTTCAATTTAAACACACCATTCCTCAGTAAAACTGTGACCTCTCCAGCAGGTAAAAACAATGCTTTTAGTCTCCCTCATCTCAAGAGATGTCCAAGACTAGAAAACAAACTGCCTGGCTCAAAGAGTGAAAAAAATATGTTAACACAAAAATAAGCATCCCGTTTTTATGAATACAAGTTCTTTTCCCAAAAATAATGGACATTTAATTAATGACATTTTCTACCGATATTCATTAATTTTGAAAATAAACTTTATGTTTGTGACATACTCATGTTTATCTGTTGTGAACGTCCCCAGAGACAGGTTCTTTTAGGATAAATATTTTAAAAATTCAATTTAAAATATTTAAATATTTCATGAAAGTGTATTTTGAATGCAATATTTTACTATATTTCTCGGAATTAGTAAAGAATTTGTTTTGCAAGCAATGCAACTCTCAGATAGAAACAATTCTGCGTGAACTACATATGGCATGAATTTCAAATACAAAACCCAAATGTTTAGAAATTAATTGTCACTGAGGTTCCAGACTAGGAAAAATAATTTCAAACATGTAAACCTGAGTAATTTGAGGAGAGAAGTAAAAATTTGATAAATTAATATGACAAACTGGATTATTTACTTGGCTTTAGTTTCAGTAGTCTACAGTGTATGCAAAAGAAATACAGAAAATGTATTTATAAATTCAGAAAACGTACTGACAAATATATTCCTGAAAATATTTTTAAACCAAAGCAAAACAAATCAAATTCCCTATACCTCAACCTACCTTAGAAGGAAGGCTAGTAGCTTTTTGTACGCTTCCCATAATAATTGCTAGATGGCTGGATTTCTGGACAATAGGCAAGAGCTTTATTAGCAGTTCTATTAGTAAAATAATTTTCTGACAGAACAGTATTAAAAACAGTACTGCTGTGGAAGAAGAAACTATACACAGCAGAAACAGCATGTTTATGTTTCTATTTAGTGAAAAGTGATGTCCATAAGAATTATGATATATAAATAGTAGAGAGAAATTAGACCAGTCCATGCATCAGCTACCAAAGTTTGCTTTACAAATTCTGTATCAAAACAAGAGTGGTATGCAAAAACTGTATTATTAGAGTATTAGGCCATCCATACAAGAAAATCTTTGAAAAAAAATCTAAAAAGAAATAAATCACTGAATGGGAATGAATAAGGATTCTGTACACTCTAAAATACCATTTCAGCTAGCTATTCCACTGTTATAAATCAAGTTACTTTGATTATAATATTATTCAAACACGTGTTTCAAAGCTAGAACAGGTCTTGTTTGATGCTAAGCTTTAATAAGAATGACAATGATGTCTTGAGTACTTGGCAGCTTCACCAGCGCCTCATGATCTGATTGAATATGTCAGGGTAAAGGCTGTGAACATTTAGGGTTCATCTCTTATTCACTCAGAAGTGGTTTCAGGTCACATTATGGGAAAAGAAGTTGATTTATTTTGCATGACAACTACGAATTTTATCCAAAAGACACATTAATAAAATAAAAAAGGTCTTTTCTCTCAAATCACAAAGGCAATTCTTTCCTCTTCCCAAGGTCTTTTCTTGCATTACTTTTATGTTTGTACAGTGCAAACTGCTGTCTTCAAATGATACACATGAGACCAGCAGCTGCTTATATTTCTTGGTCTTTCCTTCGACTTTGACACGGTTCTGAAATGAATGTGACTTTTTTTGCTTTACCATGCTTCAATTCCCATTTCATCTAACTGCACTTCCTAACAAACAAGAGAAAGAAAATGGGAAACGATAAGCTGACAGCTTTGTTCCCTGAAGTCAGTTATAGTAAAAGCCTGTGGAAATTTGTGACAAAATACAGTAACCCACATGAGGCACTGGAAAATCAGTTTCATCAAAGCTTGGCTAATTATCAAAACATAAATAAGTGATCAAAGATCTATAAAAATTACATTAGCATGTAGATAAATGTGATTTATGAAGACTTAGACAAAGACCATCTTCCTTCACAAGAAATTAATGGTCAATGTCAGTGATACCACCATCGTCATTGTTGAAAAGTACGGATGTCTAAAAATTAGTAATAGAAACATGTCTCCATTAAGTATAAATTCCTTGGGCCACTTTCTATTCCAAATCAATTATGATCTTTCATCACCCTGTATAAAAGTCAGGCTGGAAAGAGCAGAAATGTTAAATAGTTAAAACTAGCAACATATAATTTTAGATAACTTCTCTAATGCTTTGATCTTAAATTGAATTCAGTCTGCCATCAAGATGGCATGGAGTTTTAATGTTAAATGAGAGGGTTGCTGCTATCATAATTGTAAAGTACAGCGCTCTAATTTTTTGTGACTTACTGAATGCAAATCAGTAAAAAGTAGAGACTGTAGAATCACATGGGAGAGTGCTCATTTTCTTACAAGTTGTTATCCTTTAAACCTTCCATTTGTGCCCTTTCATTAAAAATACTCAAACAATTTACAAGTTTAAAGGAAAAAAAAGGGCAGGAAGTCACTGGAAAATACAAGCTTTAATCAGGATATATTTTGTGATGCAGCAGTTCTCATGGGTCTTTCAGATTTTGGAGGCTGTGAAGTGACATGTGTAAACGTCCCTCCCAGGGGAAGAGAAGTAAGCACTAATTGAAGTATTAACAGGTTTAAATGAACCAGAAACACACTAAAAAACTCTGGCTACAAAAAAAATGAGTATCAGTGAGTACTGAATGCTGGGACATTAATGGTTTTCATTCACTGTTCATTCATGCAAGTAAGTATACTTTTAAGCATGGTGACTTGGGTATATAATAGCTCAGTTCTGAGCTAAAAAGCCATGAAACGCTATCTACTGATGTATAAGAAAGAGAGCTCAGGTAGAACTAGTCTCATCTAGCCTTTCAGAGTGAATTATATTTTTATGGTCTAGACAGATGCAGAAAAACCAATAGCATCTGATACTCTGATGGGAACAGAACTCAAATATATTAAAATGAGCAAGATACAGCTCTCTATATATTTACGTAGGTGTTCTCTATGTAAATACACTAACACAAACAATATAAATATATATGTATATTCTGTGTATTAATACTAACAGAAAGGTTTTATTGCATTGTATGTATACACAATAGCATTCACCTAGTCATGGAGGTAGAGCACATTCACAGAACAAGTCAGCATCCATCTCAACTTAACCTCAGGTGGCTAAAAATTAGTCATTAAAGCCTTCAGCTAGTCAAATGAGGACTTCTTCTGCAGCAGTCCTTGGGGGGAAACAAGACCTTCCAGAGGGACGTTCATCTTGCCTTAAAGATGATGAAAGTCTTCTTATCATCGATAAAGGGACCTCAGGGTGAGCTGCTTAAGACTTTTACAACCAACCTTTAGAAATCTAGCTTAAAGTATGGGAAATTCAGTGCTAAAGGTCTAATCTTAAAGTCTACATTCTCTTAACTAAGGCGATTTAGGATGTCAATAAATGCTACTATCTCAGGAAAAGACAGGAAAGGAGATTCAACTGGGGAGAATAAGATCCTAATAAAAAGCTCTGAAGACATTTATTTTAATGGACATCAATCTAGTTTCTCCAGTTAAAATTCTAATTCTGCACCTTGTCACAGACACCATTTGGGGATGGTTTGGGAATGGTCTGAGCATCTATGAAGTATTATCTCTGTTTCTTACTGAAAAACAAAAAACTCGTTTCCTAATCTATTCTATCTTTTCTTTTCCACTATGAGATCTATTTTCAACTTTCACTGCTCAGCATGCCAGCGGCTTCTACAGGAAAAACAGATTTCTGAAGTTGATTGGTAAAAAGAGAAAATTTCCGAAAGAGTGGGGAACCATCTTAAAGGCTGCACAGTCTAGGAAAATCTAATAGGTAACTTGTGTGCTTAACAATTTTTTTAAATACATGCCTTACAGAAAGAGGGAATTACTAGTAAAGAAAACAAAGAGGTATTAGATGAACACAATATTTATAAAATAAAGATATTTGGTATAATACCTCAGTGAGTTACATTTACCCATAAATAAGCAGGAGCTCTCACAGCAGAAAATCACAAAGGAGAATTCTCACTTACTTTGATTAAATCTAGAATTAGGAACCCTCCTTGGGGATTTTTTTGTGCCTTTTACATTCGTTGCTATCATATCTTTGTAGTGTTTTATCAGATCTAAAGGCTATGCCTTTCTTCTGAGTATTTTGGGACTATTACACTGAACAATTAATAAAGCTTCCAGACAAAAGCAATGGCTGACAATTTCGCTCCAGCACACAAATGCCTAAGGCCAAAATCTAGTTTGAACCAGGGTTATAGTTATTTTGGCTTATTGAGAGTGGCCAATATACTCATCCAGCTGTGAGCCAGACAACAGCTGAAGAGGAGTTTTTAAAGACAAATTTTACACTACTGTTCCTGATGTTGACAGTGTCCTGTTATATAACTGGGGACCTATATAACTGAGGTCAAAGTCTGTGTTTGCACTTGCATGCATGTGTATGCATGTGTGTATGAGTAAGAGAAGGAAAAAGTCTGTTTTCCACAGAGTAAAATAAGGAAAATTATTTAATTACCTGGAAAAGAAGACAAAGCAACCCTTACTGCCTTCTTCCCTTGACCTTCAGCTGTCCTGTGGATTTCTTTTTTCAATATGCTCTTATAAAAAATGTTTCTATTTCTCTGGAGACCATTTTTACCCCTCAGCCAAGGAAAGGCATCATAAATACTTGTGTTTCAGGCAGGAGTAAATTATAGCCATCCATCTCATGAATGAAGCACATGGCACAGGGCTGCAGGTCACTTTCCTCCAACACTACCTTCCCTCAGCATGAGCTTTATCAGCAGTTCAAAGGACTTTGTTTATTTTTTTCTTTTAAATTGTGTTTCAAAGGAACAAAAACTCCCATTTCTTCTTCCACATACAGAATGAACACCCAAAAGCAGAGGCCAAAATGGCAGTGGTGATAATGTAAGCACTAGCAAAGTAAGAATAAATCATGCTTCTAAGCATAGTTTGACATATTGTATACAATGGATGTTGAATGTGATAATTGAAGCATCTAGCTGCAAGGCCAATATGAAAATATTTCTTTGATTTTTTTTTTAACTAGATTGTCAAGTGTTTCTTTTTTAATCACATCCTTGAAACACACACTCATGCACAAAATCTTTCCTTAGATCTAAACTTGCTACCTAAATTATTAAGTTATCTTCATACAACGAGTTTGGCTTTAAGAAATCCAGGAGTTTTAAGTGCCAATTTGTTGATTTCAGTTTTATTTTTTAAAATTATATTCCATTATAAAAAGAATAATCACTTACAATGGAATAGTGTTTCTCTATGCACTATATAACAACCTTATTTGTCACATACACAAGGAGGTCTTATGTTCAGGCTTTGTTGGGGTGGTATTGGTCTTTCTACGACGTATTTTAGAGTTTCTTGTAAATTGCTAAGAAGCTTTTCAGAACCTTTCCTGTTGAGACTTTGGACTATCATTTTTTTGGTCAGAGAATAGCTAATTTATTTGACCTAAAACTTTTTATGAGGATATTGTCTTTTTGATAATAGGAATTGCTGAAAAGGGTTTATTAGCTCAGCATTCAATTACTGGACAAAAGATGAGAAAAGAAACTTAGAAACACTCAGAGTAAGCAATATAGTCAATGGTCACTCTCTGTTTGAGGCCACAACCTTGAATCTAAATGCTTCAGCCTCTCCCTCCCCATTTTCTGTTTTTCTAGCATGACAGACATTTCACTATATATACAGGCTTGGGTGAGATCAACCACATAAACTAAGTAAAATAAGACAGATTACAAGTATTAGTTAACAATCCTAAATTACTTCAATTAATATTTGGTTTTATTTACAATATGAAATACTTCATATAACAGAGACAGAAATACTAATCCCACTATAGTTTATAGCTTGGCTGTAAGGACATAAAGATGTAAGAATGGCCAAGCAAGACTTTAAAATATATTTCTCTGCATCACATCTAACCACTGTTTCTTGGGACACCCTCTCACTTTTTATGACTACATGGAGAGAAAGGGTTATAGCGGAGCACTGTGCAGTTGACTGGGTAAGTTGCTCAGGCTTGGAGAGGAGTGATCAGGGCTTTCATGTGCCCAGCTCTGAAAGTAGGATGCCCTACATCTCCTTGATTTCAAAACAGGCAATCTAAAAATGGTGAAAACTCCAGCTGAAGTGGAGGTCTCAGGATTTCTAGGCCCTCTGAGATGAAGCTAAGGACCCTGAGTGTGCTGGTGGTTCAACACCATGGGTAGGATCAAGCTCTGAGCTCCACGGCTCTTGTTTCATTTTTACTACAATCTTTCTAAGACTTGTGAAAGGATTTGTAGTCAGCCATGGCTGGGCTGGTCCCTCAGGGACTTTTTCCTGGGCAATAATTTATATGTGAAATCTCCTGGTGGGGAGCCAAAGGATGGAACTTCCTGAATATTTCTTTTCAATTGTTATCGGTGCAAATATCTAACATTTTGATTTCTGTCCAGATAAAAATTGGAAACTATACAGAGGAATGAAATAATTTTCAGCAAGCCACCATTCATGATTATAATTTCCCTATGACATGGAACTCTTCTGTTTATTTTATTCATTAACGAATGCAAGAGTCATCAGCTGCTGTGCAAGCTTCTCTTTTTATTAATCTGTCTCTGTTATGAAACTGGATTCAGAGCACCAAACACTTCTTAGACAGTAATGCTACTTCATTCATCACAAATCCACACAGATTTCAAATACTGTCTAAGAGGTAAAAGACACCGCATTCCATTATCAGCTTCAGAGGCTTTTCAACTCCTTGCATGACCTGACAAATTAGACACGTCTGACAGCTTAACCAATTAGAATTTTTTTTTTAAATTATAGAAACCATCTACTAAGCGATAGGTAGAGCTACTTATCTTATAAAGTCTGTGATGTAAGCACAGAAATGGTACAGTTTGTTTTAAAACTTGGTTTTGCCACTTCACCCACTCCAGGACCTTTCACCAAATGAGAACTTCTAGTTAGAGATAATATAAAACACTGAAAGCTGGATAAGCAAAAATGTATACTATAGTTCTGAACTTGTCCAAAAATCATGCTTACATGACCAACATGCTTACAAAAACCTTTAAAATTCAAATTCTGACAGAAAAAGGAAAAAGTTATGAAAATGTATGAAAATTCTCAAAACCGAATCTCCTTTTCAGCCAAACAGTACTAGTACAATCAGTCAAATTCACAAAACTAAAATCACTCTAAGGGACATGGGTTTCTTGGTGGTCACCTGGGAATACATTCCAGACTCTTTATTTCTATAAGGAACTGAAATAATAGTTTGCCAAGAAAAATACAATGCACAAGGTTATGGTATTATTGAATCAGAGGAAAAAAAATTCTCTTATTTACCATGAAGTATTTAGTAACTAATTTCTATTCAGTTTCTAGTCAGCTTCTTGTTTAATAAATTTCCCCATAGATGAATGCTCCTAGGTTTCTTGCTAAAAAAAGACTGCAAGGTTGATGGGCAAGACACCAGCTAGTGTTGTATACTCATGCTACTTCTCCTTTGCAATTAACCACTCAAAACCAGCTTATTCTTGAGTAGCTGCTTGCAATGAAAGATTTATGATATTACCTAAGATCCTGTGAAAAACATACTGAGATTTTATCTTGAAAAGCTCTTCCACTTCTGCTCTCTGTTAACTGATGGAAAATCTGGCTGTTCTTTGAAACTTGGTATGAAAAATCCCTTGTTGTTAAAGAAGTGTAACATCTTTGTCCCATAGGATTTCATTGAAAATGAACAGTTAAAAGATGCTGAAAAATGACACGTTTTAACTTTCCTTACTAGTAAGATAAATTAATGTAATAACAATATCAGCATGATACCAAACTAATAACTGAATATGAATGTTCTAAAAAGATACGTGCTGCCACTGTCAAAGCAGCTAAACTACAACTCTAAACTGGGACAAATGCAACAGATCCCTACATCATCTCAACTACTTATGCAAGGAAAAGGGTGATTAAAGCAGATTGCTTATCCACCTCAATTTATTTTATTTTATTTTATCTTTTCCCTCTAGCAAGTGGGTCATTGATCACATTGGACACCTTCAGGATAACTTGTGAACAATGTTTTTTTCCCTCAATTCCTAGGAAAGAAAATAGGGGACTATTCAATCAGGCTGCTTTATCCATCTCTTCAGATCCATTAGTTCCATTTACTATTAGTATTGAATCCTGCAACTTGAATCTAGTTCTGAAGACTAAGTATTCAGATGCTACTGGTGGCAGACTTTAAAAATATATAAGAGTTAAAGTACATACAGAACTGTAAGATACCCTCTTTGGTTAATCTTAAATGGAATAAGAGAGAAACTTGTTTTAAATGGTAAATTCAAGCATCCAAAATCTCAATAAGCAAAATAACTGGAAGTTCCAGTCTCCTATTTTCTTGTGGCCACGTTTCAGAATACATTCTTTAATTACACAGATGCTTTCCCATAAAATAAGGTGTCCTTTAGTGCAAGGGGTATACAGTGCTCAGGGTTATGCAGTTAGTGAATGATGCTGCTTGCTCTGTTTCTGATTTCTTTTTGATCATGCACTTGGTTAGAAAATAGTAAATGAAATGAAGCAAGAAATAATTCTGGCTTTTTGGCTGGGCTTGCTGAATGCCACACAGGATACTTTCATTTTACGCTATTTGCTGTGGCAAAACGAAGGTTTCCTAGAAAGTTACCTCCCACCCTCTTTGACAGATATTGTTATATTCCCCCCTTTATTTCAAGATCTTCAAATTGCTTTGCAAAATTGCTGAACATCCCTGAATGCAACTGAACTCCTGAAAATACGCCCTGATTATCTAGACAGTGAATCATTTCTACAGACAATATGTGGCATATGCTTGCTGCCACAGCAGCTAGAAAAGGAAAGATCTAAATTTATATTTCACAAAGGTTTTCCAAGTATAACTGGGAAACTTTGTAAAGTTTTGTGGTTCCTAAAATGTTTCTGTATTTATGCTGTGTACTTAACTCACTTGTTCTGTATGAGTGGCGAGCAAGAGAGTGCCCAGAACTAGTCATACAATGAACAGCTCATTAAGAAGCTGAACTCCAGTGAACTGTGAAAAAACCAAAAATGCAATCACATCTGCAGCACCAAAAAAAGGCCTTCTCAGCCCTGTGTTAAATACATTTTTATTACTGCTGCTAACAAATAATAATCTTTTGATTTTCTGTCCGAAACCTTTCAAAGTTGCTAGCAGCTCCAGTAACTCTTCCAGTTTCTATTGTCAGTTCTGCCAGCCTCTCATAAATTTCCCTAGTTTCTTACACCTCTCTCTCTAGAGCTCGCATTCCTTGCCTCAGGTTTTGCCAGAATAAATCCTTTTAACGTCACACAGTTTTTTTCCCCTCCTAAGTTTATCCTCCTGTCTCAGCTGGCCCCTGTTGTGTTTTTTAATTAGATAGTGTCCTTTGCAGAGAATGGGACAAAGAGGTGAAAAAAGGGTCACTGGTAATTTATTGCATGTATCAGGGCTGAGCTAGCTGGTAACTGCAAAACTGTAAACCTGAATAATTAGTTTTGTAGGGAACGTTGGAAGATTTGGTACTCCAGGTGAAAACAGAAAGGAATCTGAATCATTATCTTAATCTTATTGAAACCTCTCAGGAAGTGTAAAAACTGGGCATCTGTCAAAAAACCCATGTTCTTACTGGTAAGGAAAGATGTAATTCAAGAGCAGCCTCTGAAATGGTTTTATCTTTCTCTTTCAGCATCATCTAGAACCACAGAGTAAAAAAATGTGAACTAAGATGTTGCTTTAGAGACTAGTCTTTCAGCTTTAAATGTTTTAAAATATTTGCATGTCAGCTATCTTGGACTCGCTTCAGGAAAGCTGGTTTGCTCATATGTATTTTTCATATAAAGTAGCATCAGGAGCACAAACTTTTTCAAATTCAATGGTTAGAGAGAGACAATGGAGGGACAGAGTTTTGGTAGCACCCTTCATCTACATTGTTACTGACAACTAATTACTGCATGACTAAAGAAGTATTGTTGTTATCATCAGAACATCTACAGACACAGTCTTGTGGATTAAAAAAAAGCACAGCTCTGGAAGACGATTATATTGACAGTTCTTCTAGAGAGCTGTTTTTCAGCAGGTCCCATACAACCTATGGAGGAATAAAGCTCCTGGGTACTCTGTAACAAGCAACCTTTGCAGACCCTGGGAAAACTGTTCAACCTTTCTGTCCCTGGCAAACCCATGGCTCTTGGCGATTTTTTACAGCTTACTTCTAGAAGGAGAATAATCACATTTCTCTTTTCCGTAAAAGAAAAACAGGAAGACCAAAAATATGTAGCTCAATAAACTGTCACTTTCACAGTTCAGAAGGAAAACTTTGAAAGATGGTAACACTGCTAAAATCCATAGATAACGATGAGTTCAGTCTTTCATACTAAACTGGGCTGGGCAGAGGCAAAGCCAGGAAAGATTTAGTAGTTCATGCTTTGGCACACCCACTGGCCCAGCTGCCCCAGATAATGGGAGCAGCTCTGTTCCTGTGACTCTCAACAACAAAACCCACATGCTGACCACAGACGTGAAATTGTTGCTGTATCATAGCAGGGGTATAAGTGAGATAGCTCACACTTCTAGAGCTCAATAGGCCACATGGGTGGAATTCTGGTCCCGTAGAAGCCCAGAGGAGCATTCACTTGACCAGGATTTCATTTGCTAAAATAAGAGTTATGTTAGAAATTCTCCTACAATCTTACTATGCAGTCCTATACAAGCTAAAAAAACCCTGTAGAATATTAAAAAAATTAATTCATTTATGTTTATATTTAATAATAATAATAAAAATCTCCCAAGGTGCTTAATATTGCCTATTACTATGCATATTCTCTATTCATGACTAATGCATTTTAATTCAGTCACAGGGTATGCTTTAAACAATTCAGTCCTGCATTATGTGCTGCACTTCTGATGTTCAAGATGGTAATTGTTTGCTCTGTTTGGTATCCCTCACCCAAGATTCTAATGAAAAATTCAGTCATGATGATACTGGTTATGACATATATAGCTGTGACATATGATAATTTCACAATCATTTCAAGACACCATGTGGTTTCTTTTGACATTTTTTGACAGGCTGTGTTATCAAGCACAATTGTTTGCACAGGAAACAACTGCAACACGTGGTCCTTGGGACATTATGTTATCTCCTGATAATGATGTCATTAACATGTGTATACTATAATTAATGACTACAGGAGTGATTCATTTGAGTAAGGCTTATGAATCCATTTCATCTAAAAAGGGAAAGAAAACCTATAATTATTTCGGCTCAGATCCTGAAAGCTACTTACTTGCAACCTGCTGCAGCTACACTGGGTGACCCATTAATTGAGGCATATTAACCAAGAAGCATTTATTTCTCAGTTATATTACAGAAGCTTGGATTAGAATCATTATCATAATGATTGTTCTCATAGAGATCAATGAGAGAAACAGGAACCTAGCAGTGCTTCAAAATCCTTTGTCACCCAATCTCCTACCAATAGCAGCCAGGAAACAATTACAGTTCATCATTCTGCATAGCTAACATAACGAAGCTGAAGACATGCAGACAGCAAACCCACTGCAGTTAATGCCATCCTCTTGTCATCCTATAGGCTGTAAGACAGAAGAACACACTTCTTACATCTTGTCTGTGTGCCACATAGAAAGCAAACAGTTCAGAGACGGGAAGCTTTCTTATATAAGCTTAATACTTTATAACTCTCACTGTTATAATGGCCATCCTCTTGAACAGGTAAAATAGAATCTATTTTTGCCATCATATTTTTGCCAATATATTGGGGGGTTTGATGTCCTAATGTTATTCATATCATGATTTTAGTAACCTCTATGTTATGCTTTCACTGCAAACGCAATCCTGCTTTTCATTGCTTATAGACTCCTACAAAAAAAAATACATTTAGACCCCCACAATTTGTTTTCAAAACTGGTAATCCACTCTTCTCCTTTACGGCTAGCAAAATCCCACAGACGCTTTTTTGTTTTATTCAAATTTTCAGAAGGCTCTGTTTAGGCACATAAAATATTTTCATGGAGATATCTGCATACAGAAATAGCCACACAAAAATAGCTGGGAGTGAATGAAATTCCCAGCCTGCCATAGATATAGTTCTCAGAAGAATTGCCTATAATTTGTCTAAAGAGATTATAATGAGACTGGATCCCTGTGAAGGTGTTTGAAAGTAGACTCCTTGCAGAAGCTACAACTGATGAAGGCTGGATCATGCTGAATCCTCCAGATAGATAGATTGAAACAGGACAGGAGTGAGCCAGGGAGCTGTGAACTGACCTGCTCCTCTCAGCAGTCCCCAAAGTACAAATTTTGAATAGAGTTCAAACATGCACAAAGCACTAGCTAGGCTTTTCCAGAACAGGGGCAGTGGCATATGTTCCTCCAAAAGAAAATAAACTTTTTTTTTTTTTCCTGAGACGATTGCCTTTCATTGGTTTCTTCTCTCTTCTTGCGGCACGGGAGGACAGCAGTTTGGGATACCCAAGCATACCTCTCCTATTCAATTTCTTCATAACTACACAAGGTCAATCTCTTTGACTTTTCTGTTGTCTCTTACATATTATTTCTACAGAGTGTGCGTAAGGATTATACAAGTATATTACATAAATAATGATTTACATGCATCACTAACTTTGCTCTGAGGCTTGAAACACTAAATAAGTATGTATGTAGAAGTCCTTCTTACTCTGTAACTCCAGAATAATCACCACTGTATCTACACTGGTGTACACTATAATTTTTAAGTTAAAGTGAATAACAGTATGTATTGTCATGATGTAAACTAAAAAATATTTTAAAAGTCAAGAAATGCAAAATCAGAATTGCTGGAACAATAAGTTTGAGCCCTACTAACGCTGGTTGATGTGAGAGACATCATAAAGGAATTAACATTCAGAAGTCACTCTCTCTACCTCATAAAGATGTTACATCTGTATTTGTACATGTATGTTCCATATTTACTGTTATCTTTCAAAAATGTTGTGATTATACTAAAAATAAGTAAAGTATGATTGTTCCTCCTAAACAAAGGTCCTGATTCAGACCCAAGTGTGTTTTTTCTTCCACACAAATCTTAAGAATTGTAGAGTTCTCAGTCTTGGTCTACAGGAATCTTTTATGAGTCAAAATCTACAATTCACATAACATACATCTAAATTTGTAACGACAGTCCATATTTATTTATTATAACATCCTTTATAATAACACAATAAAAGAAACTGCTTCTAAGAGGAGAAATAAAATCTATATACCCATACAAAACTAGTGGAGCTGTAGAAGGAATCAAGGAATATATATTAAGTATTTCTATTGCAAGTAGATCACAGGCCTAATTCTGGAAAAGTAAAAACAAATTAAAATATCTTACATCATCAAAATAGGGATGTCAGAGTTTACTGTAAATTTTAAACCTTGTCTTGACTCAATAATTTGAGGCAAACATGCTAATAAAAGATTATTCCCAGCAGATAAGAGCTATATCTGTTAAATGTGATGCAGACTGGCTTAGCATTTAATACCACATAAAATGTCATTTAAAAACATTTTTTTCCTGAAAATACACAGTAGAAACTCTATGTCAAGTGCTGCTATGAAGTTACTTTGTATTCATTATTCATGTTTGTCTATGTGAATGCACATAGATATATTTAAACAGAGAGAATGCATGCATATATATGACTACTGGAAACACCCACATTCAAAAATGTGTTCATCCTTACACTTTGAGTAATCATGTTGTCCTTTTCCATATAAAGTCCTCTGTGGATTTACAAATATGGATTTTTTGTTTTTCTCCTCTGGCCTCCACAGGGATGTAAAAGTGGATTTCCAGTGTCTTAAGAAGGGAAAGGGAATCCAAATAAATTGGATTTAAATAAAATATTTTTGCTTGGAAAACAGCACACACAGAGCATGCTAGACTTAAGAAGCATTATATGACTTACACAAAGGCTCTGAAAAGTCCTCACTCTCACTTACTATCTTGCTGAAATATACAATAATGCAAATTAAATGTAGACAGAGACCACATTTTAAACTTCTTTGGAGTACAAGAATTAAAGAAGCAGCCCACTACAGATCATTATCTCAACAATGACAGATATGTCTGCCTAGGTATCTAATAGTACTTGGGTAAAAACACACAGTATCTTCATGGGGAGAGACAAAAATCTGCATAGATATCCCCTGACTTGAATGAGTTGGGTGGTTTATAACACTTCATACAGTCTGACTCTCCCTTTTCTGAGCTTGAAAACATGAAAGTAAGTTACTCTGGTGCACAAGTTTAACTCCTTGAGGTCACTCAAGTTTAACTCCTTGAGGTCATTCACATTTCAGCATATTTGCAATGTTCCCTGCATTAGCTTACATCACACTACCTGAGAAACAGGCTAATGCACTGGTAAATCAAGTCATCGTGGTATAAGCAAGCTGGAAATACATGATATATCCCCTAGAAGTACTGTAACTGCCGTGCGTTCCTGGCAAAAATATCCCTGGATGGCCCCAAGTTAAATCCCAAGTGCTTTCAAATTCCTACATTTTACACATACAGGTTGCTCATTCAAACACAGGAGCTGAATTGAAATTTTTTTTCAGGTTTATATTTTGGGTTTCATCTGCCTGTTCATGTGTTCCCAGCTTTTGAATGTAATGTTTAGTGAGCTGCAAAAAGTCAGCTCTTGCTCCGGGAAGTGTCCATGTGAGAGGTTTATAGTCATACAGCTAACTAATGTTACTATTAGAATACGCTAGGATAATCAGCAAAAGCTGAGATAATATTGAATATGGAAAAGATCTAAGCAATTTACTAGGAATTGCGGAAGACAGTATGCATATATATTGGTACATGTATATAAGCACATAAACACCCAGTTTAATTGTAGCATCTGAAGAACTTACTGCGTATCAGCAAAGCAGTGCTAACTGCCCAGGTCCACATGCCTACCCCACAGCAAAGGGGAGGAAATTCAACCTCTTGAATTGCTGAGTAATTACTTTGCACATCATCCCCCCACACCCCTCCCCAACCCGCAGCGAGACAGACACAGGGTTATCTACCACAGCTCAGCAGATGCCAAGTCACTGGCTCATCTATGCTCACTGGATTGTACATTTGAGCCCCTTGCCCTCTCTCCCAGAAGGGAGGCTCATTTATTCCACTACTGTACCTTAACAAGTGAAATGACTAGACAGCAATGGTTAAAAGCAGATCACAGCCAAGGAAGAAGCCTCATCCTAGCCAAGCTAAATAGTGGGTAGTGCCAGTCTTACTCCTTCTGACTAGATATTTCTCTCCTTTCTCATTTTTTGAATACCTCTTTAGTGTTTTGTGAGGTCTACCAGTTTCACATGAAAAGGCTTAAACCAAAAAAGGGAGAGTGTTGTGCAATGAGTTATTCTTCTGAGAAGGTCAAAACAAAGAAGATCCAGAAAGGCAAAAGTCATCGTAAGCAATCAAAATTCAGAAGTCCTTGTTCAGATCTGTCTCTCCACTGGTGGTTCCCTGAAATACATATACTGGGAACAGACACAGATGCTACATGGAGTCAGCAAAATTCCTGAGGGTGCCCAGGATTGCTTTGCATTCCGGTAATGGTCTTCAGCATTTAGGTGCATGCCCATTTACCTTAAAAGCTAGGCTCTTCTTTTAATTATTATTTAAGTCTTAGAGATGGGCATTTAGTTAATGGTAATTGGATTTTCATAGAATCATAGAATGTTAGGGGTTGGAAGGGACCTCTGGAGATCATCAAGTCCAACCCCCCTGCCAGAGCAG
>JAVSBS010021930.1:35273-58017 GCA_033124195.1 Coracias cyanogaster
AAGGTCCTTCTCCATGGAGCTGCTCTCTAGCAGATTGCCTCCCAATCTGTACTGGTGCATTTTATTACTCCTTCCCAGGTGCACGACTCTGCACTTGTTCTTGTTGAACCTCATTAAGTTCCTCTTTGCCCAGCTCTCCAGTCTGTCCAAATCCTGCTGAATGGCCGCACAGCCTTCAGGCGTATCAGCCAAACCTCCCAGTTATATATCATCAGGAAACTTGCTGAGAAGACACTCTGCCCCTTCATCGAGGTCATTTATGAAGATGTTGAGCAGGACTGGACCCAGCACTGATCCTTGGGACTGGGTGGACTTGGGCTCCATTGATCACCGCTCTTTGGGCTCTATTGTGTAGCCAGTCCTTAATCCATCTCACTGTCTGTTCTTCTACCTCACACTTCCTGAGCTTGCTCACAAGGATGTTACGGGAAACTGTGTCAAACATCTTGCTAAGATCAAGGTAGATTACATCCACTGGTCTCTCTGCATCTACCCATTCAGTCACAATATCACAGAATGCTATGAGATTAGTCAAGCATTATTTCCCCTTGGTAAATCCATGCTGACTGTTCCTGATAACCTTCTTCTCTTCCACGTGCTTAGAGATTACCTCCAGAATGAGCCACTCCATCATTTTTCCAGGGATGGAGGTGAGGCTGACTGCTCTGTAGTTTGCTGGATCTTCTTTCTTGCCCTTTTCGAAGACTGGAGTGACACTGGCTTTCTTTCCTCCAGTCCTCAGGCATCTCTCCCGTTTGCCACAATCTTGTGAAAATAATGGAGAGTGGTAGAGCGACAACATCAGCCAGTTCCTTCAACACTCTTGAGTGCATCTCATCAGGGCCCATGGACTTGTGTGTATTCAATTTTCATAACTGATCCCTAACCCAGTCTTTACTGACTAGTGGAGAGTCTTCCCTCCTCCAGGCTTTCTCTCCTACATCCAGGGTCTGGAGTTCACAAGGGTGGTCTTAGGATTAAAGACCGAAGCAAAAAAGGTATTCAGCAACTCTGCCTTCTCTGCATCCTCAGTTATCACACCTGCAACCTCATTCAGCAGAGGGCCCACACTTTCCCTGTTCTTCCTCTTGCTGCTGATATATTTGAAGAAGCCCTTTTTGTTCTTTTTTACTTCCTTTGCCAGTTTACTTCTCAGAGGGCTTTGGCCTTTCTTGTTGCCTTCCTACTCGTTCTGACAACTTCCCTAGAGTTCTCCCAAGTGACAAGTCCCTTCTTCCACGAACTGTAAATTTCTTTCTTCCATGAGATTTCCTTCAGAAGCTCCTTGCTCATTCATGCTGGTCTCTTAGCACATCTACCTGACTTTTTACTCAAGGGAACGCACTTGTCTTGGGCTTGGAGGAAGTGGTATTTAAAAATTGCCCAACTTTCTTGGGCTCCTTTACCCTCCAGAGTCTTAGCCCATGGGATTCCTGCAAGTAGGTCTTTGAAGAGCACAAAGTTAGCCCTGTGGAAGTCCAGGGTTGCAATCCTACTTATTGCCCTACTTCTACCTTGTAAAATACTAAACTCCACCATGTCGTGATCACTGTTGCCAAGGCTGTTCCCAACCCTAATGTCCCCAACTAGTCCTTCTTTATTCATTAATACAAGGTCCAGCAGTGCAGCTCTTCTCGTTGGTTCCTCCACCACCTGCATTAAGAAGTTATCATCGATGCACTGCAAGAGCCTTTTTCACTCAACATGCTTAGCTGTGTGGGCTTCCCAACAAATATGAAGGTGATTGAAATCACCCATGAGTACCAAGGAGGCTACCTCCTAGACCTAGAGTGTTCTAGAGGCTACCTCCAGTTGTCTGTAGAAGGCCTCATCAACATTTTCAACAACAATATGCAACCACTCATGAAAAGTCTGTTCTTTCTTCTTTCAGCTTGGCAAGTCACCACTTAGAAATCTGATAGCAGGAGATTTTCCTTGCTAAAAGTGTGGGTCTACAGCTCTAAGGGCATGGCAAAGAGCCAGCTTGTAACAGCTGTAAATGCAACAGTTATGCTGCATTGCAAAGCATAACAAAAATAGCAGAGCATTGCTTTCTTCTGGAACACTTACAGTAATAGGTACTCATTTTAAAAGCCAGTTTTGAGATAGGATCACAGAAGTGAAATTCTGCTGCATTATTGTGTACATACATGCGTGCAATTACCAAAATCCAAAACTAGTAATTAAAAGTCTGGAAAAAATAACCCTCTAACAGGTTCTCTGAAGATTTGCAACAAAATGTACTTATGTAACAGCTCTGTTCAGGTATTCTTTTTTGTATTTCTCATTTTGTAGTCACAAGTTCCTATCATCAAACTCTCAGAAAAGACATTGGATCCTTTGAAAACTTTTGTCCTTTATGAGGACAGAGATGGGAGTAAGAGAACTGGATTGTTTCTCAGGTACTTATCTCTCAGTATGACATGCCAATTAGCAGGAAAATGTTCTTGTTAGGGCACTAATGATATGATTTAGGAGTTTATTTTAACTAATACAAAAGAAGTTCAGAACGGGGAAACAGAACTGAGAGAACTTGCAGCGCTGACTGAGAGTCAGACTACTGACATCAATTGCTGCTTTACTATTCATTTCCAAAGACTTACAACATTTACTGGGGCTTGATTATGTATAGTTACAGAGCATGACATACAATATATATGCACAGACTTCTTAAAAATTTAAGACAAAGTTTAAACCAACAACAAAACCCCAAACAAAAAGCAGGTCTTAGCAACATATGTTTAAATTCCTAAATAGCCATCTGATTTGCTAAGCATCCTTCAGCATGTCACTTATTACGTGAAAGACAATTGTATACACATTATTTTTAAAAATCAGGGTTCTGTTTAAGAATGAAGAAATGGCTTTAGAAGCATAATACTTACAATGCATTTTTTGGAGAATGTATCTTTAGGGATTAAATTTAATGCAAAAAAAAATAACAAGAATGTCACAGACAAGAAGAATTGTGTTTAATGAAGGCAGGATTCCCATCATAGCTCTAAATTTTTATTTCTACTAAAAAACTAGATGTGTAATTGTTTTTTGCTGCAAAGGTTTGAAATCAGTCAGCTCCACCTGATCAGTCAAAGATCAACCATTTCATGTGTCCCTGAAAACTGCAGTACAACTAAATAAACAGCATAAGAAGTACATTCAAGAAAATTTTATACCATCTGATCACATTTGGATGGGTTTATGTCCTTTTTTGCATCTTCTCTTTTAGATGACCATCAAACAACACATTTATGTGACTGCCCACATGTTCATGCACATGGGCACAGAGACATATTGGTAACTGAGGCAATGAATTTACACAGATCAAACAGAGAAAGAGATCCCACTGGACGTTTACAGCATCATGGCATCACATAACATTTGAAAAACAAAGTCTAGAAACTTTCAGCAGAAATTTGAATCGTAAAAGTGGGGAGTTTAAACATCTTTGTCAATACCTGCCCGCACTGTGCTGCTTCCTCAGTCACCTGACAACACATCAGCTTGCATGAGGGAATATGCCTGGGTGCAGACTCTCAGCTACCACAGGTTAAACAATTTCACAACAGCAATCACATGGACCTACTTGTGCCTGCACAGATGGGGCTGTTCTAATGTTTTGATTAATGCATACAGTGGGCAACTTTCATAAATTCTAGATTCTGGATTGATACTGTTCCTTACTCTTTTGCAAAGTCAGCAGGGGGGATTGCATGCTTCTAAACAAGACAATTTTAATGGAAAATACTGTTTCACAAGTCAAGAACTGTAGTCGGAACCACAGCATTTATTCCCTCCCTGAAGAATCATTTCTCTTTTCTGAATTTGGTCACATGTTCACCTACATCCATACAGTTACACAACGCTGCTTTCCCAGGGGCTACCAGGAATTTGCCAGGTGGAAGTGAAGCACTGAATAAATGATCACAGAGAAAGTAAAACTAATGTCATAAAGATGTACATACTGCCTGGACAACATAATTCCTATGTGATCGAATATTCTAACTCAGTATGGAGAAGAAAACAAAAGACTAATTATTCTTTGGCCTGATGGAGACAGTTAAAAAAAACCAAATGGATTGGGTTAGATTAATCATAAGTAATTAGGTGTACAGTAAGAGCTTATTCTTTCACTATCTTCTGGTTTGACAGACCAAATCGATTCATTCCTTAACCCTGCAGGATCCTAATAAGATTTATCTAAAAATGGAGCCATGCTTTTTTAGTTATCTATACCGTGAAGACACTCAGAAATCAATTGTTGTGGCCATAAGTGGACACGTGCTTTTTTCCCAAGAAACATAAAAGTGACAGATTAAGATATGTTCAAGCATCACATACCAAAGAAATATCTGAACGAACAACATGGATGGGAGCTCACACACTGATGCAGGGGTTGAATCTTAATGGTTAGAAACACAATCTAAGCTGAAGGAAACCTGTTTCCCACAAAGCAAATACACCTAGATTGCTGAAAGAAAACGTGCATTTGCAAATCCTTTCTTCTGATTATACGTGACATGCACAGCAGGAAGAAGTATAGGAAGCAATGCCTTAAATTCTCTTGCATACAGCATCTTCCTTTAGGCAGCTCTTTCTACCTTACATTTTCTGGTTCCTTTTGTATGCCTCCCAGATGTAAATTTAATTTTTTTTTTCAATCTTGATTATCACAGAATATATACACAGTATTTATAATGAGTACCATTGTAGGATTTTCACAGAGGGATATGAACAAAGCTACTATGCAATTCTTGAAAAATTATTTCAAAGAGAAAAAGAAAATACTAAAAATAATTGACATTTTCTTTACATTTGAAGGCAAAATTGCTTTCTTTAAAAAGAGCTTAAAATTGCACTGATGGAAGCAGTTGTAAATGATTGTCTTTGCCTAACCGTGGCATTAGATATATTTAAAAAGAAATAAACTCTTATCCAGAACATAAAATATTTGCATATAAACTACCTTTTTTTTCATTTTTTCTTTTAATATAGGAGAATTATACAGAAAAATATATGTAAATGATCTGACATCTGTGTTACTTGGTACTCAAATGTTTATATCCCATATATGTGGGATATATATGTGGTGAATATTTTTTTTAATTATAACTCATTGTCTCTTTCCTTTTTAATGCAAAATTTGTTTTCTTACATCAAATTAAAGATAGGGATAAACAATCAGACATAATAAATAAATAACTAAAATTAAAAATTGTAGAAAACCAATCATGCCAGTCCTACAACAGCATTCAATAATTTTAAAAAGTTAATAACCTTTTGAAACATAGGTCTTGTGCTGAAAAGGATTGTGATTAGGTGATTCAAAGTGCAGAAGAACCCCTGATATGTAAGAAGAAATATTATAATTTAAGAGACTGTTCTCTATTTTTGCTGTTAAATAGTATTCTTCAAAACCTAAATTCATATAAGAATAATAATGGGGAGCTCTGAAATGGATCAATAGAAGAATGAATGTGGAATGGAAGATGACTTTTCAAAAAGGAGGAAGTGATGGCAGAGATGTGAGGTTTGCAGAATGGTGACAGCGAGGAAGAGGAAGAGAACCAGTGAATGTGAAGGGAAAATGATGTGAGACATGAGAATATCATCCTCTTTGAGCCTGAGGCTTTGTCCTGCTGGAACATGGTTATTTTGTAAATGAGATGTACCTTAAAGCTGGCATGACTAGACACAGAGAAAAGAGATGAGGGGAAAGGAAAAGGGAAAGAAAAAAGGAAAGGGAAAACCATGGTACTCTAACAGCTAGCTTTTCTAAAGTGGAAATGGTTATGTGACTGCACAGAGTTGCTAAAATTATTTACATCCTACTATTATTTTAAAATGCTCTCTTGATTTAAATTTACGTTGTTAGTAAGATGTAGGTTCAACTCTTGATGACATTGCAAATATAAAAATAAGCAAGGATAGATCATGCATGCACTTCCTCCACTAGAAGCCAACTTTAAACCCAGCGAACACACTGCACACAGCCCCCACCCCACAAATGAAACTAATATATTCACAACAGCATCTATATTTTAAAACATTCCTCGGGAAAATTATTTGGTTTAATTAAACAGAAGCATGAAAATCAAGGAAATTATATACACTATAAGCATTAAATGCCCTCTAAGGTAAATATTCAAGAAAAAATGAGACTGTGTACCAACACACATGCTTCATTTGAAATCAGTTTGACTCTAGATAAACCAGAAAACATTGCTACTGACTTATGGGCATGGTTAGTCTCTAGTCATTACTCCTCTACCACGTGGATTAAAGGAAAAAAGAAACAACCCATTAGAACACTATCCTAACATGACTGGTATTAACACAGACTTTTGTATAGATGATTTTGAGATTTCAAACTGCTTCATAATTTTAAGAAAACATTAGACAAAGAACTTTTAAATAATATTTTTTTGTAAGAGTGGTGCGTTCTGATAAGAATTTCTGAGATAAATGTTCAAATTTAATTTCTGTATCTACTGTTGTGGTTTAACCCCAGCTGGCAACTCAGCACCACACAGCCTCTCTCTCACTCCCCCTGGTGGGATGGGGAGAGAATCGGAAGGGTAAGAGTGAGAAAACTCATGGGCTGAGATAAAGATAGTTCAATTAAGTAAAGCAAAAGCCATGTGTGTAAGCAAAGCAAAACAAGGAATCCATTCACCACTTCCCACCAGCGGGGAGGTGTTCAGCCTTCTCCACGAAAGTCAGGCTTCATCACGCATAATGGTTACTTGGTAAAACAAAATGCCATCACTCTAAATGTTGCCCCCTTCCTTCTTCTTCCTGCAGCTTTATACGCTGAGCATGTTGTCATATGGCATGGAATATCGCTTTGGTCAGTTGGGGCTAGCTGTCCCAGTTGTGTCATTTCCCAACGTCGTGTGCAGCCCCAGCCTACTTCCTTGTGGGGTGGGGTGAGAAGCTCGACTCTGTGTAAACACTGCTTGGTATTAAGAAAAATGTCGCTGAATTATGAAGCACAAGTCCAAAACATAGCCTCATACTAGCTACTACGAAGAACAATAACTTTGCCCCAGCCAAAACCAACACACTACTAATTTTTCTCCCTGTTTTCCAGTATCAACAGTATCATATGGTAGATGTCACCATAACCTCTAAATGCCATCCCACCCAGCTCCAACCACTTAGTGCTCTACTGTTGTACTTGTGAATACAATGCTTTGAGTGTGCCCTGCAAAGCTGTTCCGCCTGAAGGAGGTGGCTGAGCTCCTAGGGCTTGAGCAATGACTTTCACCCTTTGGTGGTCTCTGTCCACTCTTCTAATGAGGCTTTGAGGTGACAAAAAGCCTAGGAGGGGAACTGTGGCACAGCTATGAGCAGGGTATGCAACCTCTTTTTGGTCAGAGGTGGAAAGGAAGACAACTATGAACAACAGAGATTTGAGGATGTCCAACCTGGCCTATCAAACTAGGAGGAGGAGTAATGTTTACTAAACTAAACCTGGTAGATGAGTAATGAGTAACTCCAAGATGAGTAATCTTGAAATTCTGTCTGTCAAGCGTCGAATGCTTACTGGCATACATTTTTCTAAAAGGTTATTGAGATATATTGTGTTCTGGAAGGGTATTCATTTACACTTCACATGAAGACAAGCCTAAATCTGAATAGTTACATTTCAAATTATCTTTAATGAAAACAACCTTCCAAATTAACAGTAAGAATAATTTCCAGAATATTTCCTCCCAGGTAAGAGCCTTTCAGGATTACCATTTATTATATTCTAGCACAGTAGGGTTTGTAGTATTGTGCCAAATACAATTTGAAATTTGTGAGCCTAATTTTTCGGTAAAGGTTACTATGAATGGACTATCTGTCTAGCTTGTATCAATTACTGCAACACCAACATCTCAACTGGAGGAGGAGAGTAGAGCAGACATTATTTTCAAGTCCTGTTTCAGTCATGCTCGGAGGCATAGGAACTGTAATCCTTGATCTGAAATGATCTCTGTTGCTCAGGGTCTCCTGACTAAGCCAGGTCATGGAGCTCCTGCAATCTGAGAGTCATGTAAAATTTTCTCTGAATAAACAGGTAATTTAATAGGACACAAGAGATATTAAAATTGAGAAAGGAGGACTTATTGTTAAATTATCTGCTGTTTTGCTGTGTTTCAGTATTAGTAATATGTTCAATAAAGGGAGAAGATAAAACAGCAGCTAGAGTACATACCTTGTGAATCCTATCCTCTACCAGGCCTTCTAAGAAAAACGAAGAAGTGAAGGCATTCAAAAGCCGAAATAATCACAACCTTTATAAACTGGTCATTTTTTTCAGGAAAGCCTCATTATTCTGTATCCACTAAGAAAATTTCAATAAAAACAAAACTGAAAATAAGCCTCACCCATGCTTCCTTTTGAATGCTGCTATTTGGGCAACATAAAGCTGAGAGAGACAACAAAATACAATAGTGTCGACAGAAGTGGAAAAGATATGGCAGAACCTATGTGCACTTTCTAGCTAGTTAGCTGAAGAGAAACCTGCTGCCTGCTAGAAACATTGTTGTGCAACCAGCCTTGCAGAAAAGAAAAAGGGCTGCTATACTCTTTTTCTCCTTGCACCCAATTAGAAAAAAATATTTTTTTTAAAGAGAAAAGTCCTTACATCCTCTCCTTTCCTTAAATGAGAGCATTGCAAAGATTTGCATACAAAAGCACTTGTGTATTTGTATTGCAGTACATCTGGCAATTATCTTACAAGAGAAAGCATTCGTTTTAGCCAACTGCCACAGGCTTAGCATTACTGAGAGATGTAGAAAGCATTTGAATGTACAGAAAAAAAGGGATATTCCAGCTTTCTACCAGCTACCTTGAACATACTTCACGTTTAATTTCACCCTGTTGCCACAGGCACTGTGTTGTTATGACAGCTGATCTGCCATTGAATAGCAGTAAAGGAAAATCAACAAAGGATCGCTTCAGCGATTTTCAGTGCAATTTATTGGAGCTTGTATCTTGCGGCTGCTGCCGCCTGTCGGGGTAATGACACATGATGGGTGATTAAAGTGCAAGTCCCTAAATCAAAGCTGTGCCAATGGTCTGAAGAGGCAGAAAACAGTGTTCAGATCCTGTTCATTTCTCATAGTGGGAGGACCTCATTAGGAAAAAAATGGGCTGTTTTACTAACAAAAGAAAGCACTTGTGTCTGGGGAGAATTTTCACATTTCCAAGATATACCGTAGATTTTTAATAGCATTTTTTAGCCTGTGCATTTAATGAAAATAAATAAGTAATTAAGAGAGCTGTAATGTGGTTCGTTCACATCCTTGTATATAACACAGTTTTTGCCCTTGTTTGCCAAGAAATAGGTGGTAAAAGAGAGAGCTGCCTGTCATGAGGGTAAGGGCAAAGGTAGGCATGGTTAGCTCACTGGCTTTTGAGAAGGACGCTTTGGGATACAAGAGCAGTTTCAGTTCACTGAAATTATTTTTCATTTTCTTTCCCTTTGTGTTACTATTTCATTCTGAGGAGATATGCAAGTAACTCTGTTAGAGATTTTTATGAATTTTGGCCAAATTTGTCCATTGGACAAAAATGCACTCTACCTGAGATTACCACAAAATAAGTATGAAGAAACAAATAAATGAAAAGGCCCTTTGTTTGAAGATGGTAGAGTGTAAGGAGAAGAAAACAGTAAAGCAGAGTACACAATCAGACCATGGGACTTTGTTCTGTTTTGCCACAGAAAACACCATTTACAGACCATGAGACTGTGAATAAATGAAGCAAAGACAGATTAAGAAATATCAAAATATCTAGGCTTAGGCGACTTTAACATGGTACAGTATGATTGGTGTTCTTCCTACAAGGATTTTTGAAGGTATTAGTTGGTGATTTTTATCTTCCTTTACAATGTATCATGGATCATCTATCTTTGCAAATGTGGCGAAGGGCAAAAGGCAATGCCACCCTTACTGACATTATTTTGGGGTATATGCATTTTTAATGAGAAATTTGATGTATACAAAAGGCTTACATCTATGTATAAATGCTATTCTTTTCATACACAAGGAAGAGTAGCAGTTGGACAGATTTTTACATTCCTATATTCTCAACAAGGAATTATTTTCCTAGAGACTAAAATGAGCATTTAGAGGCACCCTGGTGAGCAGAGCACAGTGAGTTCTCCATCACAGCTTGCTGGCTTTACTGCAGGTGTTGCAGCAAAGCAAAATCATTTGACTGGCCACGTGGGAAGTGTGCCTTTATCCTGTCCAGGTAAAGTTTCACAGAGGAAGCCAGGCATAGGCTTCTATCTATCTTAATAAACAAATGCTGTAATGCTTCAGCCATACAGTGGAACAACTGTTAGCTGGCAGTGGAGGAAACAGCTTTATTAGATCCAGAATCTCCCTTCATAGGCATCTTTTGAGTATATTTGTGCTTATAACTACTATCTTTTATTTCTTTTGCAGTAGTAGTTAGTTATGTGATTGAGGCCTCTTTGTTCCACAAGTTGTCTGAAGATGAAGAGAAACAAATCTTGCCTGGAAGAGATTGTGGTCAATGTGGACAAGACTCACTATATGGGAGGCAGAAGAGGCACAGGGTGGCAAATTACCACAGCTGAGACTGAGAGTAGCTTCAGAAACAGGACACTAGACTCACTTTTATACTGTGACCAGGCTCCCTGTCCTAAACAGCCTCTTATTCTGTTATTACATGAGCACTTGTCATAGAAAACAATTTCAAAAGTTTTTTTTAAAACATCTTTAAGTGGTGAAACTTAGCATTAAAAGTATTAGCTGGGATTAGTATGTTCCTGCTGGAAGGAGGTGTGGGTCTGACTGACAACTTTAGGTTTATGTATTAAACACATACAGTACAAATGATTAAGAAGCATATTAGAGAGGAAAGAGAATGAAGCAATTGTGTTTTCTTAGCAGACAGGATTTGTTGGAAATGTTTTGGTGAACAGATTAAAACTTTTTAGGCTTCACAGTGACATGAAAATAAATGATAGATTTAAGAAGGGGCAGGCTAACATGACTGTCTTCAACAGATTATTTACATAAGAACATACATACTTTAATGAAAGCTTGCTTTCAGGAGGGAATTTTTTCACAATACAGTTCTATCATATTATATATAGCCCCTAAAGTGGAATTAGGAAGTGTGACATTTATTCAGATGAAGGCAGGCAGGCAGTCCATTTTAAGCAGACATGTCTTCCCTTGTGACTCCCAGGCAACCTTTAAATAATTTTAGTTCTTCCCTTCATGTTAAAGGCTCATTATCCTTTATAGAAATTCTTTAGATGTCTTCTCATCCCAAGCACCAGGAGTCATTTCTAAAGGCAGCACTAGATTCCTTAGACCAGATCTCATAATTTTCTAACATTGTATGTCTTTGTGAATAAGGAATTTGAAACCTACTTATCCTTGGTTCAGAAGAAGAGGAAAAATCACTGGTCATGATTTTTATGTCCATTTCTTGAAAAGAAAAGGTGAAGGATAATAGGTGCTAAGTGAAGATTCTCTGCTTTCACGGCTGCCATTTCTAGCCCTGTGGTGCCTGATGCAGCATTGACTCTGGCACCTTTTCCATTTCACATTTCTGTTAGTATTCCTGAAGCCTCTTTCCTCTTATCTTTTTCCTTTGCGCTCCCTACTCATATAATCTCCCTTCAACCAAGAAGTTGGACCAGCTTCTCTGATGTGAAGGAGTCACACAACAAATACTGAGGCACTAAATAAATGTCTATCTGGAATTACTACCATTTCCTTCTTAGCATTAAGAGTCTTGCTAAGCAAACCAAATTGGTTTATAGCTTGAGCTGGATTTTCACTAAGAAAAAGCCTGTCAGTTTTAGAGGTAGCAAGTCATGGAAGTATCTTAGGTCAATGTTTATTCTGTCTGCTCCTGAACTACCAAAACAAAGACTTGTCTACCCTCTTTTGATATCAAAGACCAATAGTTTTTCTCTTTAGGTACAGGTGACACTGGAAATTCTGGAAGATTAAAGCATCCATTTTCATTTAAGAGATTTGTCACAGGATCTAAGAAAGGAAATAATTTATCCAGCTATGTTAACTAACAGAGTAAGTGGAAACTTTTGTCAAAGATGGAGGAGAAGAATCACCTATGCATAAGAGGGTTTTTTTTCACTATTTGAAGTGATTTTTATCAATGATTAGCATCTGCATACCTGAGGTATCTGTAGTATAAGGGATTGTTAAAAAGTGAAGAAGAAGACTGTAACGGGGCTGCTGCCATGTCTGTCTTTCCAAGAGGCACTCTAGTTTCATTGTCAGTGACTAAATCCAAGTCACGCTCCTTTTTTATTAGGTGATTTGAGCTACTACTCATGGACAACCCATATATAGGCTGAAGGAAAGTGGGAGCCAATTTGTCACAGGGAAGCCACAACAAAACATATTTATGCTAATCTTTGTCTATGTTTTTACTCACCAACTTTGCCACCCAGAAAGAATTGCCTGGGCCAGGTCTCACCTGCCTCTGAGTAAAGGAGTTTAGGGTGATCTTGTGGAGTAGGATCAACTAATTACAACACTGTGAATTTCATAAGGGAAGCCCAAGGTTTTTATCTACTACAGGGCTATATCTGAGAACTAGGGTCCAGAAGCAGGCTTGTGAGTGAGGGGGAAAAGAAGCCAGAATAACCACAAAGAAAAATAAGACAATGAATTACAAGATACAGTACCAGAGAGAATGAAGGTAGATCCAGGCCCTCATTTTGGGGTCACTCCAGCTGACCGGATGCAAGTATTATGTGCCACCAATACGAGGGATCCAGCTATACCTGAAGCTCACCATGGCACACTCCTTCAAAGCAGCTTGTCCTTAATGTGTGTTTGATTAAAGCTAAAGCTGTGCCTCTTCTACGCACACACTGACACGCTAATGGTGTTTGCTCGATCAGCCATGCTGGGAGCAGTATGTGTGCTAGTGTGGATGTGTGCGAGTGTACAGACATGCTTGCCCACTATCTCAGAGCTGGAGGGGTTTTCATTAGATTCAAACAGCAACTGACTCTCCAGGGAAGCTCCTGCTTTTATTTGATAAGGGATGCTCTTTTATCACACATGAAACTGCATGCAGTGATCAGACAGGCAGTGTGCATAGCTGCCAAGCAGAGGAAAACTGTTTTTCTGTAGCATATTACAGCAGTGCATTGCTACTGTGGTTGAAGATTGGCCCCAAAATGGCCACCACAGATACTGTAACTTCTACTGACTCACAGAAAAAGTATGTAATTAATATACTTGTTGAGAGGTTAGGATATCATGCCGTTTTTCAGAAGACAAAGCCACTATGGTAAATCAGAGTGAAAAATACATCTGAGGTACTAGGGCTCGCAAATCTAACAAACTTGACACTCTTCCTTTCAAAAAATGTAGTTATTCATTCTCTGACACTACAACAAACACCACCCCTGAACCTAGACTTTAATGGTCTAAAGTATAGCTCTCCAATGGAGAATAAGTTGGATTTTCCTTCCTTTTGGAAAAAAAAAAAAAAAAATCTTTTTACTTTCAAGGGCAAACCCTTTTCGAGCTAAATGACATCTCAGTACTTCAAAGCACTCAGTCAATCTTCAAAAATCCTACAAACATGAAAGTGCATGGCTTGGTAACCTCCTTTAATACTGGTCTAACAGGTCATCCAGAAACATTTTGCATGCTGAAGTGTCAATAGTCTCTTTTTTCTCTAGTGAAAAATCGTATTATCTCTATAGCTTTTTTTTTTTTCTTCAGAATATTTCCTCTATACTCTCAGCTGTGCTCATGTTGGAAGGAGTTATACCTAACATGCACCTAAAAACTGGATTGTGTTTGTCTCTTGTGCCTAGAAAGCACAGATAGGTTGAGGATGTGTACACACTCCAGATTCAACAGAATTAGGTACATTTTCTGAAAGTTACCTGCCAGTGGTTAAGTCAAAATGACTACTGTGGCTGTATCTATAATACCTTACAGTATGTTATAGTGTCTTGTGGTATTTACTGTAATTGTACCTATAGTATCTGTCTATGGTATATGAGAATTGATTAAGGGACTTTGAAATCTGTATTTTCTTCAACTTCTGAGATTTGTAGCAGTTGCTATGAGTATTTATCCTTTCTTTTTTTTTTTTTTTCATCATTGACCAAATAATTTTCTTATTTTCCCATTACTCAGCTGTAGCACAAAGAGATGATACAAGTTTTTGAAATGAGGTGTTAATTCTTTTCATATTTATGTCCCCTTTTCTCCCTCTACTAAACAATGATCTTTATTAACTCTACTAACTTCCAGGTGCTACTACATGCAGCTGAACATCAACATTAAATTAAAACAAACAAAACTATCCTCTCCCTTCACTCCCCTCCCTCCCACCAAACTAAGGATGCAGTAGACAAGCCTTTTTCACTCAATGGTAATATCTGGATCATAGAGAATTGTTTTAGTTCTTACTTTTAACAGTGAGGTACATGGACTTGCTGACGTCTGCTCCCACATCATTGCTGACCTTGCAGAGGTAGTATCCACTGTCTTCTTCCAGCACATGTTTAATCAGCAAGGAGCCATTTGTGAGAAGCTGGATACGACCGTTCAATGCAATCGGCTGGAACTGAGGAACCCCAGCACCTAAAGCAGGACCGCCACAGAAATAGGTTAGTTAGGAAAGAAAGTATCTTCGGTTTTTTTTTTTTTTTTTTAAATAAGGCAGATACCATAGCCTCCTCTTCTTAGAGGCTCAATTGAATTAAAATATGAATGGCTTCTGACATCATCAGAAAAAACAGAATGGTTCTTTGCCAAATGTGAATTAATCAAATGAAAAGCAGAAATACTTTTAGAATGTAATAGTAGCAATCATTTCCCCATGTTAAAAGTAAAGGGGAAAGAGGAGCATGAAGCAGGAGTGGAAGAACCAGAAAGGGGGAGGGAGAAAAGATTTTCAGACCACTCATGGGTAAAAAGGCACATTTGTTGTACATTTAGAGGCTGATAAATTATTGACGATTACAGCTGAACAGTCATACAAGTATGCATCCCTAATGCATACACCAAATGAATTTCTTATGACTAAGAGGGATATCTGTTGTAGTAAACATGTCATACTCAAGGGACCTCTAGAACCTTGTTTACAAAACTCTGGATAACACAGAAAACTACATTAGTGGCTGTGTTGCTTGTTTCCTCCTACAGCTGACTGACTGATGACAGAAAATCTCTGTTCTGCCACCTTTGTAGCCAGTATTTATTCGAACTGTTAAAAAAAAATACAAAGAAAGAAAGAAACAAAAAGCTCAGACCACTAATCGGCCATGAGGTGCCATGTTTGGCAGTAATATAAAAATGGAAGGCCCACAAAAAGACAGGAAGCAAATGATTTCTGTGTCAACTTTAGTTTTAAGAAAGAAGCTACTTTTCCCTAGAAATAAGATAGGGGGTGATTTAGGGAATAGGGAACAGGATACTGTCATACTGTCAGCATGTCGTACTGTCCAGAGGCCCATGGCAAGTTCGGGTCCCTCCAGCATTAGTGACTCTCTAAGTGTATAGTTACGGTTCTTGTAACAGTTTTACAACATACTTTGTCAGCAGGAGACAGGATTTCTCAGGGAAATCATAAGGTAGTCTTCTTCAATGGAATTCTCTTATACCACTTTCTGTACGCAAAGTTAAAATCTGCCAGCATTAATTACTACACGCAGTTGGCTGAGTCAGCCCAGGAGGAAATAAGATGAATAAATATTATGGGGAATGATTTAGTATAAAATAGCAAGCTATAACAACCCATGAATACAACATCTAGAATATTAAAAATGACCAGGTATGCATAATAAAAATCCTTCTAGTCCTAGAAGAATTTTCTTCAGGGACTTGCAGTTACACTGAAGGTCTGGTTGCCAATACTGTGAACGTAGAAATATTAAAGGGATAATGTTTTCACAAAATTCAGTTGTAATTGTGGATTTCTGAACTATTTTAGTCACATGCATATCCCACTTCTTCCTTTGCCTATTTTTTTTTTCTATTAATAAGCCATTTTTCCTGTCATTTAGTTGGAATGCACATTTATGCTTCACTAACTCTACCTGTCTACAATTGATTGCCCAAGTAGTTAGACTCCAGCACTCACTTATTATATTTCTTCACATGAAAAATTCTGGGAACAATTTGGTGTTCACAGAAGGGAAAGAGCTGATACTCCTAAGGATAGCTACAACTAGGCAAAATTTTGCCTAACAGTTTGCAAAGGCTTCTTACTCTTTGCATGCACTGTTAACTGCTATTAAAGACAAAGTTCTTCCTGAGCAGCAATGCTAGTTTATCACACAAAACTGCATGGATGAACTTGCAAGAGGACTATATGCTCATGAATCACAGAATCACAAACTGGTTGAGGTTGGAAGTGACCTCAGGAGGTTATGTGATCCAACCCTTTTGCTCAAGCATGGCCACCTAAAGCTAGTTGCCCAGGACCATGTCCAGATGGCTTTTGAATATCTCCAAGGATGAGACTCCACAGCCTTTCTGGGCAACCTGTGCCAGTGCTCAGTTACCCTCACACCCTCCTTATACTTAGAAAGAACATTCCTGTGTTTCAGTGTGTGCCCTGAAGGACTTAAACGAACAGATTATTTCTGATTATAGGGTATCTGTATTGATCACTGTTGTTATTCTTTAGAGACAGCAAGTCCATTTCCATTAGCTGTCTATCCTGATGTACAAAAAAATGAACACTCTTTTTCAATTTTTCACTGACATGAAAGGTTAATGACAACAACTTACCTGCAGGTGTATAGATGCTATTTCTAATCTGTTGTGGTACCTACATATGCACTATGATCTGATTGCTTTACTCCCGCTGGCCTCAACTCAGTAATTATTTCAGAATTTGCACAAACCTTGCTCCCAAACCAAATATGTAATGTATCTCTTTAAAGGAAGATGTGGCATATATCCTATAGACCTATACAGCACCTTAGCTAGACTAGGTATTGAAATTGCAGTCATTCATCAGCAAAGTACAGGCTTTTATAAAAAAACTGACCTTTTCACCTTTTGGTTATTTTGGCCATAAAATGAAGCTGCAGTTTGACAGCTTTGCCTATATCATATATCTACTAAAACTTTATTTGATTTAAAAACTTCAGAGCTGTTAATGGTAAATCTTAAAAAGAATCACTTAATGGTAGATTGTTACTAAAACCAAACCAGTATCCCTCCCTCAGGTGCTTGTCTCTTCACAGTTAATTAGAAGTCAGCTAGCTTGGCTTGGCCTCCTCCTTCAGCACACAAACAGAACAGATTTATTTCTTTGTGACCTATATTCATAATTTAAAAAACATGTATCATTGAGATTAATGGAATTTGGAGCTCTGCACCCTTCTTGCCATGAACCAGAATTTATTAATAAAAGCAAAACCAGCCTTTAACATGAACATTTCTCCTCCCTCTCCCTTTTTCTTCAAATATAATTTAGACATAGATCTGAAGGAAATAAAAAGTTACCTGGACCATTACATAGGTATTTGTTCTTCAGCACTTAGTTTTGCTTTTTAAAGGATTAACTCATTTAGATTGCATACAGAGTTTGAAGAGTTTGTTTTCTTGCAAAAACCTACCAGAAGACAACTTGCCAGAAAATGCAATCTAGCAGGCAGCACATTTTAATTAAAAAGCAGTCAATTTCCTGTGGTTACTGAGGGTCAAGTGGGGCCAGTTTTAATGCTCTGTTACATGAGAAGAAAATGTTAAAGCATTATGTAAAGTGCATACTGAATTACTGCTTATGCTAATGCTACCTGACCTTTCTTCTTTGCTGGAAAGATATGATTGGCCATGTTATGAATTTTGAAGGGGGGGGGGGGAAATCAGCCAAATGCTGCCAGTGAACCTTGTTCTGAGGTTGTTTCAATTAAAGCAGTATCTTTTTTCTCTCAGCCATCCATTTTATCACTTGCCCGTTGAGGCCATAGCTAACAGAAGTACACATTCCCAGTTCCAGGATGTCTCTAAGGCAGACTAAAAGTCCATCTAGCTCAGCCTTGTGTCTATGACAATGGCCAGCCCTATGTACTTAGGGAAATTATACAAGAATAATATAATCATGATTGATACTTCTCTTATTTCACCCTGCCAGCCTCTGACAATATGAAGATTAAACCAGTAACTTAGAGGTGAACAAGCTGTTGGTAAACCAGAATTAATCTGTCCCCAGTGATCACCAGAGGAATCCTACCTTTTGAGTACTTCCAGACAATGGTAGGAACAGGATAACCCTCTGCAGAACAGTTGAGAATTACAGCTTTTCCATAGATCCCATCCTGGTCGCTGGGCTGAACCACAAACCTAGGGGGCACTGTGGGAGGAAGCAAGAGGGGCCATGAGAATGGTGCAACTTAACCAGGTAGCTCAAAGTGGCAGATCAGTCAAGTAAGGAGGCATAACATTTCATAGCAGAAAGCAAAACTTAAAACCAATTTTTTGATAATCCAGTGACATGGTAAAGATGGGTTTACATGATTCTTTACTTTCTGTGTACAATCTCAATGTATTTCTTGCCAGGCACAACAAAAACACTGGTCTTTATAGGATACAAAAATAAGTCCTCTCCATAGGACTGACTATACAATGGAGTAACAGATAAATCATAATGCCATGGTCAGAAAAAAAAGGCTTTCTCACAAAAGCAGAAGTTTGACAGATGTCCAAGAAAGACTGAACTTTTCTGATTGTTTGTACTAGTTCTGTTTGTGAACTAGTAAGCTTTAGAAAAAGAAATAAATTATGCAGCATAAACGATCTTAAAAATAATGCTTTTAATAGCATTCCAATCACTTCATATTAAAATGAAGGTGTTTGAGCCATAACTTCTGATTGGACTTTTCTTTCCAAACAGCCATAGAAAAGTTCCACACAATTTTATTAAGTTGAAGAGAAGCCTTACTGGAATAGATTTCTGTGCATCAATATATATGTAGTGTTACACTTACTCTAAGGTAGCATAAAACCACTGCAGTAAGTCTTCTAGACACAGGCAAGTATGTATCTACCTATACATAAACAAAATCTCAAGGAAAGATTGAGAAGCAATCTTTATCTCAAGAAAAAGCTCTGCATGTTCCAAGTACAAATACACAGTGAAGGAAACAACTTCTGACAATGCCAGACCTACAGTTTTCTATGAAAGCCCAAAACTAAATGTCAAAGTCTCAATAAAACCTTCAGATTTGACAGAAGTTTGAAAGAAAAGCTGAAAACTGTGAAGAATGTTGAAAACCCCAAACTTTATTGAATAGTGCATGATATGTATAGTGCATAATATTGAGTAGTGCATAATGATTGTATTAAAGTCAGTTAAGGTCACAGATATTTGTTGACCTTCTGTTCTTTGGTTCAGAACATGAAGAAGTAAATACTTCGGAAAAAAGTAAATTATTTGTGTCCTTATCCCACATGTTATTCATTTTGTCATTTATTACAGTGCTACAGAAAAAATATAGTAAGGTAACTGAGTCTGTGACAGGTTTTTTTCCTCTCAAATCAAGCACAGCAACATACCCAGTTCTAATGCAGTAAAGAAGAAATCCTAATAGTTCCTTGCTTTCCCTGCCCCACTGCTGTGTATGCACATAGGGACACACAGGCAACCTCATGGATTCACAGTTCCGCAGGTCAAGCCAGTGCTGACTTTGTAAGTTGGAGGAGACAGAAGAAAAGGCCCAACCATCCCCGCTCCTTCCTATGACCCAGACCCCCATCAGACCTCACCATCTGCCTTTCCAGAAGTGCCAGAAATTAAGTATGGGAGAAGGCTGTAGCATAAGAAAATGTAAAGCAGCATAGAAGGGGAATATCAGTACAGTGACTATTTGCCCTGGGACCTGAAACAGCTCTTAATGGCCATGAGTATAGTACTAACAATACATCATAATAACTGTGAGAGGAGCACAACAGAAGCACCAATACTACAATATGTGATTTTAATTTTTTTTCATAATGAATTCTGTCATAGTTTATACAAATAGAGCTCCCCATTATACCAGGGAGTCCCAAGATTTTCTTAAGGAGAAACTTGAACTGCTGGTGTTGGTTGAAGTGTTGGGGGCTGAGTTGTGGGCCCCAAGCTGGAGTTGACCTGTGAATGACTCACAACCTAGCAGAATGTTTTGTTGTTTCTGTTGGCTTCATGTTGCAGAGGCAGAACCTGGCCCACCTGTGTCTCTGTGGCTCCACCCTCACCCAGGTGGTCATGGTTGGGGTGGTGGGTGAGGCCAGGGTTATATTAGCCAATTAGTTAGAGCTTCCTGTTGAGTGTGGCTTCTGCTGGGGCTGGCTGCATCTTGCTGAGCTCTCTCAGTGGTGTTGTTCCATGTGAAGGGCCACTGAGGAGCCATCTCTGTCCGTTGTGTCCAGCAGGCCATGCTGGCACCACAGTGGGCAGCGGAGGAGCTGGGCCCACAGGAACCTGTGGCAGGAGTGTCTGAAAGAAGCCTTCTGAGGGGATGTTGCTGAGTTCAGCGCTGACCTGTGTGATCAGGGAACTGATGGCAGCATAAAATGGTGATGGTTGAACCAGCAGAACAACCTCTACTAATTTATTTCAAATGAGTGTGAGGTATTTTTCCTTGTCCACAGATCAGGTGACTAAGCCATAAATAAGATGACTTTTAATTCTGGTGTCTTTTGTTGAATCAGTATCAAAAGTAGGATTCAGGTGTTTCGCTTTTGAGTGCTCTGTTCAATATCCTGGACCTTTCTTTAACTGCTGACAAGCTCTGAAGTACTTCTGCAGTCTAGGGGAACAGAGCTTTCCACACCATTTCAGATGTGACATATGTGCTGGTCTTTGTACGGACCTCCCGAAGGAGATGATCTGCAGTTGTGTTTTATTCTATTTCAGCACCTAGTTTGGATTTGAATTCCGATTAATTTGGACTAGGCATAGCTGTGAAATGAGTCTGCAGTGTTTGTACTTGTTATGCTGTGCCTCAATTAGATATGTTCAGATCTTTTTCAGCCTAGCCAAATAAAAATGATCTTTTTTCAGGCTATAGTGAAATAGGTTAGAGGTTGCCTACCAGTCTGTGCAGGTCTTTGTTGTGTGCAGTTGCACTGCCCATACACTTTTCCACACGTATGAATTCCATGGGGTTTCGGATGATTTTCTACTAACAGCTCCCGACATAAGGGGAGGGGAAATAGTAGGCTTTGTGTGTGAGGAGTTTTGAGGCTGTCTTTTGATTTCTGGGGAGCTAAAGAAAAGGGAAAAAGATTTAGAAGTTCACTGTTTAAAAATAAACACAGAGCTTGGCATGAAAAGTGATTTACAGGATTTCCAACTGGTGTTGTAGCTTGTCAGCAGACACTCAATTTGGGTGTCTGAGACAGCGATAGCACAGAGTCTTTAGAGCGCTAGCTCCAACAGCAGTCCCAATTTCAGACAAACTAAATGTTGTTCTGACTGATGCTGTACCACCTCTAACCCGAGCTCAGCTGTTGGATGGGTAATGCTGCAAGGCTTGAGATTCTCCTTCTAACTGTCTCTATTTTGGGAACAGCTGCTTTGGAGTGCTGCTTCTCCTTGAATCCTCGTGCACCAGATGGGACAGGGAGTTTCTGTGCACAGCGCTGCAGTCTGGTGAGGTGCCTCCTGCGTCCTGTGTCCCAGCCCTGCCTTGGCAGGCTGGGGATGAGGGGTTTTCCCAGTTTGAGGAGCTGTGGCTGGGATAATGCTTTCCTTTCTCCTCTGTTCAACTGCCCCCATCTGCTTGTGCTTCATTCCAAAGATGAACTGCTGATGAATATGTGATATATCCGCTTGGAGAAAGACCTCCTGTCACAACGAAACTAGATGTGCAGCTGTCACCATAGGCCTCTTGGGCCAAGGATTTCAACAGAAGTAGCTTGATCTCTTTTTGTCTGAAGTGGGAACTCTAGCAATATGATGAAAATACAACTTGATGTCCTTTCTCCTGCCCTTTTTTCTCCAGCTCCCTGCTTTCCCCCCATTCAGGAGAAGAATATCATTAAAACTATCTAACAGTGGTTGCCTTCTTCCGCGGTGAAAGCTGAGGAGATTCAAAGCTGTTCCCCTGATGTCTCTGGTTAAATCGTGGAACTGCTCCTGCTTGTTTGTAATATCTGAATGCTGAAGTCATTGAGTTCGTGGCAGCAGAGCAGAAACTTGGTTTGAGCAACTTTCTATTCTGGGCAATGTAAAATTAGCAGAGCAAGTGAGGTATTTGTAGGGTTATGAGGAGAAAGACTCCTTGAAGAGCTTCTGTCGTGCTGTTGGAGACCATTTCTGGCTGTCAGGTAGGCACATATCCAGCTTTTGCATGTGGCTGTCATGGAAGGTGGTCTCGGTGGGTTTGGAGATGAAATCTGGAGAGTATGGAGTGACGACCTCCCTTGGATAGAGCTGGTGTAGGAAGCTACACAGTTATTTAAATTTCCAGGTTTATGTTTCGCAATTTATTGCTACATATTAATTACAATTGTGGCACCTACCCACTGCTTGAAGAATGCAACTGGCTGGAACTAAATCCAGGGAAGACTTGCGATGATGTGAATGAAGAAAGTTCAGAGCAGAAGGCAGCATTGACCTTTTCCCCTGTCGTGAAAAGGCCTGACTGAGGTGGTACGTGATAGTCTAGGATTCCTGGACTGCGCCTTGCTGAAGTTCTGACAGAGCTCCCGCTTCTGCCGCCACTGCTGTGTGGAGACAAAGGCTGGAGACATGTACACCATGCGTG